>JAQJVL010000367.1:0-75000 GCA_035578905.1 Stictocephala bisonia | reverse complement strand
ATTGAGAGCTACACATAAAAAGGAGTAATATGATCTTCTCTTCGGAGATTGAAAATAAATCTGATGCAGTAATTCTGTGCAAGTTGAAGCTTGTCCGAGAGCTTAGCAGTCATGTCATTAATCACTGTACCACAGTAATTGAAATGAGGCAACACTAAGGTCTTCACCAACATCACTTCACATTGAATGGAAGAAAAGTGGCATATCGTTTCAAACTGTGAATGCCAGCAAAAACCCTATTACAAGTTACTGTAACCTGATTAGACCAGTTCAAAGTTCTATTCATAACCAATCCATGATTTTTAACTTTGTCACAATAGTTTAATGTTAAGCCCCCCAGCCTCAGTCTAGGAGATTCAACATCGACCTGTGACATAAGTCTGGAATGACTAATAACAATATACTGAGTCTTATTTTCGTTTCGCCAAGCACAACGTGATATGGCTTGAATGTCTTGATTTACTAGTAAAACTGACCAGTCTGTTTCATTGATATGAAAATCATGATACATTTGTAAATCATTCACATACAAATGACACTTGGAGTGTTTTATCTGAGTTGTGATATCATTTATGTATAATGAAAATAATAATGGTCCTAATACTGATCCCTGTGGTACACCACGAGAGACAGTTTTCCAGTTAGACACACTAGTACTGGGGTACTCACACACTGCCTACGTCCTGATAAGTAGGACCTGACCCTGTCACACAACCATCTGGGAGATCACAGCACTTTAGCATTAGTAAAATAGGAGAATGATAAACACAATCAAAGGCCATTGAAAAATCAAAGAGAGTTAAAATTGAAAGGTGCCTTTTGTCCATAGCTTGACGAATGTCGTCAGTATTTTTAAGAAGTGCAGTTGTAGTACTGTGGTGCTTAAGGAAACCAGATTGATATTTAGATACAAATTTTATAATATTCAAAATAACTAGTAAGTTGGTAATGGACAGTTCTCTCAAGACATTTGAACAATGCAAGGAGAATACTAATCGGTCTCAAGTCAGATGGTGCCTGGGGATTAGATCATTTATGAAGAGGACGAATTGTATTTATGAAGATTTCCAGGCCGTGGGGAATTTTTGGAAGTCAATGAGCAATTGAAAATAGAAGTAATTATGGGCAGAGTAACTGACAAAGTTATCTTGAGTAAGTTAATGGGAAGTTTGTCAGCACCAACTGCGTTGCTAGTAGTGCGGTTAATAGCCTTTAGAACTTCACTCTCAGACACAACTGAAAAAGAAAACCGACTTACTGGTCTCTTTGTAATTCATCTGTATAATCCTGAGCTGCCGAAAAATATACGCCCCTAATTATCCTTGTTATAAAATCCTCTGATTCCCCTTGTAGTTGTGGATTCGTCTACATAGGGGAAACCAAGAAGTTAATTTTCACAAGGATTAAGGAACATGTAAGGCATACTAAGAATGAAGATATGGAAAGGTCTGCAGTTGCTGAACATAGCACAAAAAGTAATCATGGAATTTTATTTGACAAAACTAAAGTCCTTGCCAACATCCCGCATTATTACCCGAGAATTGGAAGGGAAGCTATAGAAATATATAAAAGAAGAAATAATCTTAATGAGGATGATAGTATACGGCTTCCAAAGACATGGGAACCATTTTAAGTAAATTGAAGTAAAATGGAAGAGTCTGCCATATTGATTTTCTTCTGCCAATGACCGTAAGTCACGTGGTTCGTGCCTCCACCTCCTCTCCAGCATACCTGCCAAACCAGTCCCAACCCCACCTGTTATAAAAGCTGGAAGGTCATTCGTGGATCTCAGTCTCAGAGAAACCACTGAGAATGCCACATCACAGTATGGGCAAAACGTCTGGTTAATCTTGTAAATATTTTAGATAGTACCGTGACGCGGTTGTCACCGAAAAAAAATAGATTCTAGTTATAATGACGAATGTTTGCATCACTTATTTGTTGCTGTGTTTGATTCATTAGTCTTTTTTTATAAGCTGACCAGTCATCAGGACATTTTGTCCGTCTGGCCTTGCGGAAGGACTTAACATGGTTTTTCTGCATTTCACGAATGTGCTTATTGATCCAGGGAGCGGCATTTTAGTAAAAGGTTTAGTGATTAAAGGAGCGTGATTTTCAATAAGGCCATTAAGAAGGAAATTAAACTGATTAACCATGTCAACATCTGAAATTAGAAGTATGGCTTGCCAAGGAAGAGACATGGAATCTAACAAAACTGCATCGTGATTCATTGCTTTAAAATCTCTACATTGGATTAACTTAGCTTTAGGCTTTTGAGGACGGAGTTTGTAAACGAAGTATATAAGGCCATATTTGGAGAGACCTGGAGCACAAACTTGTCTATGATGAGCGACCAGGTCAGGGTCACTAACTGCCATTATATCAAGCCAAGTATCATCAGTAGCAGTGTGGTGAGTAGCGTTCAGTGGCAGTAGACTCAAGTTGAACGAGTGTTAAATATTGGTCAGAAAGTTTTGGTCATACGTAGCAAATCCCAGTAAGTCAGTATTTAGGCAGGGGAGAGCAAACTTTGTATTGTAGCCGTTCAGTGCCTGGTCATTCATGAAAAATACATTAGTAAATCTATTGAATCAAACTTGATTGACTTCGGTAAATGACGTACTGAGTAGACGTTTACAATGTTTCACAAGAACGCAGTCTAAAACAAGTACAGTACACGGTTATCGATTCCATATCATCACAATAACAATGGGTTTCCAGAATTTCCTAATGATGATTGCTTCATGTTGGTTATATTAGACTACCAAGTAATAAAATTGCATTTTGCAATAATACTCGTATATCTACCAATGTAGAGTATGCCAATCGTGCTTTATTATACTGGAGGTGAATTCTTATTACTTACAGTAATTTATGTCGAACTATTATTTCATAAGAGGCAAGAAATATTACAAAACATCATTTCCTATAGCTGATAGTCGTAGTTTATTTCTTTGATACCAGGACCAATGGTTGTTTTCAATTCGCAGAGATAGGCTGCCAGACTCAATCAGCAAACTCTTTTCAGTTCGAGGTATCAGTTAAAAAGGTGGATTAGTTACGAGTACATTAATGTTCTTGATAAATTCAATCGCAGTGAGGTTTGAATGAACAAGGACGGGGCAATCCAAACAAAGCAGTGGTTGGCATCAAGCCCTCTGAGACTTTCTTATACTTTGTCTACTAACAACCTTTGTTCCTAGATAAGGTGATCTATACAGTGTCATCTACAGAAGTGACAATACTTCAGTATTTTAACTAACTATAGAGAATGTGTAATAGACGAGAAGATATATTTTATTAATTATAGAGAATAGGAAATTAATTTCCGGGTATAGATATTGTTCGATTATTAATACATGAGCGAACAGAAACACCTTCTTATCAATATCTTAACATTGAATTTGAGTTAGACTAAATTGAACACTCAATTGTTTTCAAGAAAGTCGGCTAAATTGTTTAATTTAGTCTAATGGTTCAATTATGTGGCTTCGGTTTTAATAAAACAGCTATATTAAAATATTTAATAGAAACTTCTACGAAACAATGTACATGTGAAGTATATTTTATTTACATTTTATCGAAATTATATTGATTTTACATCAAAGACAGTAAATACGAAGTGAACGAGTTTCCCATTGCTCAAATATATTCGTGGAAATGTAGTTTTTCTATTTATATAATCCAAGATCGTCTTTATACCTTACTCGTGTAAATATTTTCAACCGAATTAATTGATAGTTTACTAAATTAGCCTTCAATTAATTTAGAAGATCTATAGTGTCTTATCAGTATTTAAATTAATAAGATATTATTTGATAGTTAACACATATTCGTATTTTATTCAAAGAGAATGCTTTTGACCTTTTCTAAAAAAAATATGATCACATGTTAGTATTGGTCAATAACACCAGCTAGTGTTAGGTGTCAGACTTGAGGCCCAAACATACAACACTCGAGATATGACAATAAACTGGTTGATTGTCAGATTAGTCACACAGTCAAGAGTAATATCCTACTTTCACTTTCACCATAATCTTTATATATATATATAAAACAAGGCTTTGAAGCAAAGCCAGCATATCTGACCAAGTTATGAACAAACAATGAATCTCTTGGACGAAGAATATATTCTGGAACTTGTAAACAATTAGTCTGCCATGAAGCACTTTGTAAAAAACAAGTCAATAACAGTGCGACGAGATAACGAGGCTGGTAAATTTCCACAACATTCGCGAGAGGAATTTTCTTCCGACGGTCTTAACTGTTCGATCTGTCTATACCCAGTCCCTATTCCAAATAACAGTGGCATACTCAAAGGTGACTCGAACAAAGGACTTGTACATTATTGAACAAGCGTGCTTGTCATCGAAATATCTAGCAATCCACATAAAGAGACCCATATTCTTCCTATCTATTGATAGAACACAGTTTTGTTTGACATTAGCCTACCTCATTGCCGAATCAATACCTTGTTTCAGTGATCTGTAGATACATTGTAATATCGTTGGCATGGACTTTGGTTTCACAGTTCAGGATAGATTTTATGTCGTTAACGAATAACAATAAAAGCAAAGATTCCAAATTAGAGCCTTGTGGTAACCCTAATCTGGCAACAAATATTTCTGTATTTCCTATCACAACTAAATTGCACTTTAAATGCCCCATCCAAAGGGTAAGATTTTATCTATCGAATAAAATTCGTGAACAATACAAAGGAAGGGAGCTTCTTTAAAACTACATGGCGAGGGAACTTGTCAAACGTAACAGTTGAACGATCTTTCGTGAAACTACATGGCGAGGGAACTTGTCAAACGTAACAGTTGAACGTACTTCGTAAAACTACATGGCGAGGGAACTTGTCAAACGTAACAGTTGAACGTACTTCGTGAAACTACATGGGGAGGGAACTTGTCAAACGTAACAGTTGAACGTACTTCGTGAAACTACATGGCGAGGGAACTTGTCAAACGTAACAGTTGAACGATCTTTCGTGAAACTACATGGCGAGGGAACTTGTCAAACGTAACAGTTGAACGATCTTTCGTGAAACTACATGGCGAGGGAACTTGTCAAACGTAACAGTTGAACGATCTTTCGTGAAACTACATGGCGAGGGAACTTGTCAAACGTAACAGTTGAACGATCTTTCGTGAAACTACATGGCGAGGGAACTTGTCAAACGTAACAGTTGAACGTACTTCGTGAAACCATGATGATGATGTGGAGAGTTAGAGTGCAGACTCTAATATAAAAAACACGTATAGCCAGTCCTCGTATAACCTTTTCAACTACCTTAAGTTACTACACACAGATTTTTTGTGTGTCCTGTTGAACAACGAGTTACGTGCAGGGGTTCCTCATTTCAGACACTTATTTGATTGCTGACGATGGAATATTATCAATAATAAAATTCCAATTAATTATTTAGAGGTTTTATTTGTTTAATGAAGATTACTTGCCTCTAAAGTTAGATCTTTAAGAAACCACAATAATATTTTACACAATCTTCCGTTGAGACAGTGGAAGATTGTAGTTCAGGTTCGATTTGGACAATGGTGGCTGTGCCATTCTATAGGGCCACTTCTTTTCAGAACTTTGTTCCTATTGTGAAATGGGCAGGTTTTGTTTCGGTCTGTTACTGTTTTAATTATTATTGTGTTTTATATCTTATAGTCTTTTCAGTACTTACAGTGGCACCAGTAATTACTTTTGTTATGTATTTCTTCATCGTTAGATAGAAGTAGGTTTGTAGTCCTATGACGCGGAAGTCAGGTTTGGAGGTCACAGCACGTGATTTAAAAAAGAAGGAGGTGTTTTAAAAAAGAGATCTTCTTCCGTCCGTAGGCCTGCACCCAAAAGATCAGACGATGAAAGCTCCTCGAATGAAAAAAATCGACTAGAATTTGTTTTGTAGGGAATTTTTTATAAATCAGTTCCCTTATCACAAAGCGTGCAGGGGTGTAATATACATGCATTTCCCTTAGTAATATCATTTTTTTTTTTTTAATTCTGTTGATATGAGAGTTTGTTGCCTTAGAACTCACAATATAATTCAATTAAACAATTTAGCCGCTGAAGATCCAAAAATGTTTAACTCGTAAATGTTGATTATATTAAAATCTAATTATATTACCTGTTAGTAGCGAAATGAGTCCTAATTTATTGGTCTATTAATTTGTTTTCATTCCTATCTGGCTTATTGATTATGCATTTTTGAAAATCACCATAGTCATTCTATGATGGTTTTAGGTTTTTATATCACTAAACAGGGCTAGTAATAGTTTTACAGCTATTATAATCACAATTCAGAATCCCAAAGTAGTAATCTTATTCCTTGATCGATAAACATAAAGTTGACCGTATCTATTTAGTAAAACACCCGTTCTGCCTTAACATTTCGATGTACTAACGTTAACTGTAGTCATCCGCCTGTAAAAGTTAGTCCGAAGTAGTATCTCAGTACATTATTAAAAGTATACGACATCTCAGAGTTTAAAGTGCAGTTCATCCAAGCGTCCTTTATGCCGGATGTCTAATTTATTCATTCCCTCTAGCTCCCTTGGCATTATTAATTATTCAATATCTTTTATTTATTCAAGTCATTAATCATGCACTATTTTTTACCAATTATCTAAAGTCAGTTATTACTTCATCCATTATTGTATATAGATTAATACATATTATCTGTACCTGAATTTGAACTAAAGTTGATGTCTATTAATTATACCAATTATAAACTATTCTCTATCAAACAAATTCTACTCGATTTTTTTCATTAGAATGGAGCTGTCCTTGTTTGATTTTTTGGATGCAGGTCTACCGATGGCAGGAGGTCTCTTTTTCAAAACACCTCCTGTAGTCAAAACAAAATAAATCATGCTCTGTGACCTCCAATCCTGACTTCCGCGTGAGTAATCTTCCAGAGACATCCTTGTTCCTTTCTTATTCCAGTTAGTGGATATTCTTCAGGCTCTAAGATGACGTACCTCACAGCCGTTTTGATCATGAAACAACAAACAATGACTGCTAAGATTTTGGATTTGAAGTATTTGAAATTACTGCATTACATTTCCTTTAGAACCTTTCTCATGGAACTCTATATTGCTTTTCCCTCATCTTATTTTCTCTTCTTAACCATACCTGCCAAGTGGCCATGTTTCAATCTCTACCGAGCCTCTCTTTTTTTAATCCTAAATATAAAATACCTACCAGTACTTTTGATAGACTCATCTTTTTTCAAGCGACTATGTACTGTTATTTTTACTAATTGGGTTTATTTATTCTCTTTTTTATTTCATTTATATCGATCTGTAGAAAATAAGTTCCTGACCCACCCTGAGCGTGTATGTTGCTTTCAAATTTCCGATTTTTAAATCAATATTCTGATCTAAACTTGCTACTATTTTACAGTATTTGTATACAATGATACCAAGGAATTAATGAATGGGAACAACCCTCTCGAGTATATGACAGATGACCCCGTCCCATCCTTGTAGTAAACACATAAATCAGAACACTCCAGCCAGCAACAGAGTTGGCCAAGTTCTGACGTGTCGCAATTACAATTTATATTCTTACAGGAGAAATTTTTCTGTTTTAAGTTTTTAAGTTAATACTGATCACATTACAGTAAATCATGGAGTACCACAATAGTTAAAATTATGTTATTTATGTTGCTAAATAGCCCTAATTCGATATTATTTTTTCTATATTAGACACTATTTTAATTTTTATACGATTATATTTTTAACTGATAATTAATATTCCTTATTAAGGATATTACAACAGTCACTTAACCTTCTATGATTTTCATCTTGGAGAGATAGCGATAATTTAATTAACTTCCTTAGTTGTTCTGTAATTTTCTTAGTCGGGTTTTTCACTATTGTTCTGTACGTGGGATCTTCTAAAAGGGCGTGCATTTTTTCCTTATAACCGATTATAAGGAAAAAATGCACGCCCTTTTAGAAGATCCCACGTACAGAACAATAGTGAAAAATCCGACTATAAAAAGTACAGAACAACTAACTAAGGAAGTTAGTTAAATTATCAACATGCACTTTTAAAGAGTGAACTTAGTTTGAAGTTTTTATTTCCCCCTATTTTTTAAAACTAGGAGTATGTAATCAAAATATCAAAAGCAAACAAAATGCGCAATATGATAACGTTTAAAATGACACCTCATAAACAAATTTTGGTCAGTAAATGTCAATATGAATTCGCAAATAACATTGTTCTTACGAGATTACAACTAAGATGGCCAACAGCCTCTGCAGACGTCACGAAACCCTATTTTTATACAATCTGCTTTTAAGAGGGCATAACATTTTTGATAAAAATGAGCTTATGATAAAAATGAGCTTACACTCATCAACTTCTTGATCTTGTAGAAAAGTTGATGAATGTAATAACAAAAAAATTAAATTAGTTAATAACCAAGAAAGCAAATTTTAATTGACCAAGAATGTCAATTAAAATTAGCTGAAGAAAAGTCCTGCAATTCTGCTAGGTAGGTTGATGATATTATCCTTGATTTGTATTTCAAAGCCTTCAATAATAGTAATACTAGTTTGTTATCAAAAACTTTGTTTTTTTGGTCCCTATCTCTCAGATAGTGAGATTTAGTAGTAGTGAGGAAGTCATGTCACTGTTAGATCAAATTTTATATAACACGTATAATTATGGAGTGTTCTGCGTAGGTAATAACACTGACTGTAGTAAGCAGTCCTAAGTTTGTTGTTTTAGGATAGGAATAGTAAGACAGCTTTTCACCTTGACTCATTAACTAATTATAACATTAAGTTTGCTAAAAATACCTTATAGAATCTTCATCTTACTACATACACTTGTATAGAACTTGAATGATGTAAACAAAATAATGATTTCGAGTGTGATATAAAAGTATTGATGTATGCCAAGTTAATCACTGAAGGCTTTTGTAGCAGAGCTAGCACGTCTAACTTAACCTTTTTTGATTGGTTCCATAATGTAATTTTATGTTCATCTAACTTGTCTAGTGTAAACCCAGTATCTGGGTACAAAGTAAATGTTTTAGAGCCCAATCCTATAGATTCTAATCTACCTGTATAAATGGAAACAAGTTAAATCCAAGAAGAAAAATAGTAAACAGAATATGTCAAAAAATACTGTAACAAGTTTGAGTTGTTTGTCTGATAGAGTAAGAGGTAAAAATATTGAGAGTGTGAATATGTTTAATGTCTTACAAACTAAAGAATATTCTAACCCAGTCAACAATATAGACTGAACAATAAGAAATGAATCTTACCGTGACTAGTTATAAAGAACTAGAGGCTAGGCCTGCCATTGTAAAATATTGAGAGTGTGAATATGTTTAATGTCTTACAAACTAAAGAATATTCTAACCCAGTCAACAATATAGACTGAACAATAAGAAATGAATCTTACCGTGACTAGTTATAAAGAACTAGAGGCTAGGCCTGCCATTGTAAAATATTGAGAGTGTGAATATGTTTAATGTCATACAAACTAAAGAATATTCTAACCCAGTCAACAATATAGACTGAACAATAAGAAATGAATCTTACCGTGACTAGTTATAAAGAACCAGAGGCTAGGCCTGCCATTGTAAAATATTGAGAGTGTGAATATGTTTAATGTCTTACAAACTAAAGAATATTCTAACCCAGTCAACAATATAGACTGAACAATAAGAAATGAATCTTACCGTGACTAGTTATAAAGAACTAGAGGCTAGGCCTGCCATTGTAAAATATTGAGAGTGTGAATATGTTTAATGTCTTACAAACTAAAGAATATTCTAACCCAGTCAACAATATAGACTGAACAATAAGAAATGAATCTTACCGTGACTAGTTATAAAGAACTAGAGGCTAGGCCTGCCATTGTAAAATATTGAGAGTGTGAATATGTTTAATGTCTTACAAACTAAAGAATATTCTAACCCAGTCAACAATATAGACTGAACAATAAGAAATGAATCTTACCGTGACTAGTTATAAAGAACTAGAGGCTAGGCCTGCCATTGTAAAATATTGAGAGTGTGAATATGTTTAATGTCTTACAAACTAAAGAATATTCTAACCCAGTCAACAATATAGACTGAACAATAAGAAATGAATCTTACCGTGACTAGTTATAAAGAACCAGAGGCTAGGCCTGCCATTGTAAAATATTGAGAGTGTGAATATGTTTAATGTCTTACAAACTAAAGAATATTCTAACCCAGTCAACAATATAGACTGAACAATAAGAAATGAATCTTACCGTGACTAGTTATAAAGAACCAGAGGCTAGGCCTGCCATTGTAAAATCTAAGTACACTTCAAGAGGTAGTAAAAAAATATAAAAAACGCACCTTAAAAAACTGTAAAATAATTTTACTGTTGAAGACAAGATTCAGTTTTGACAGAGCTGTTGTAAACGCTCGCGAGAAATGTATAAAATCTCAAAAGTTGCCCCTCCTATTGAAGGTCTTCATGCTAGTCGAATGAGTCTTAAGTATGAATCATATGTTTGAGTGTTGCCCTGGCGAGTAAATCCTCGATGTAAAAAGAGATTTGCATTATGACAATCTTGATCTGGCTGTCATATACTTTCATGTTGGCACCAATAATCTTAAGCAGGGATTCAGGTGAAGGGCTGGATACAATGGTGGTTATGGGAAAAAAGAGGCACCCCATGCCATGGCTGACCTTTTGTATACGGCCAAAAACTATTTTCCAAACACTATTATCCTTGTAAATAGTATTTTAATTAGAGAGGATTTTACTAATAAGTTATATTTCATTTTAATGGTCAGGTAGAATTAATGTGTAGTAATTTTAATGTTGTATATGTGGAGGCAAACTGTACAATACGGAGGCACCATCTTGCTCGGGACGGAGGCACCTTAATAAACGTGGAAATGATAAACTTGAAATGCTTTTCTTGGATCTATTCAAAGCAGTCTTGGATTTCGTACCAGTGACTGAGCCAGTTAAAGCGTATCTCGAGTTGCCATCCCTTAATAGATTACCCACATCATCTGACATTTATGTCAGACCCCCTTTTCAGAATGGAGACATTAGACCCTGTAACCCAGGGGATTCTCTCTACTTGACCTATTTTAAACCCCACCCACAAAAAGACCCTTTGTCAAGGCTAACCCTTATTCACCAAAATGTTCAGGGTCATCAGACCAAGATGTGTCTCATTGGGGGGTTCATTGAGATGATGTTAACAGATATATTGTGTTTATCGGAGCATTTCCTCCTCAAGTCTCCTCAATTGGATTCTCTTTGCTTGCCTGAATACACGATGGCTTCAGGGTTCTGTAGGAACGATATGGAAAAGGGAGGTGTTTGTATTCTTGTCAGAAACTCTTTATCCTATCAGGAAATTCCTGTGGATTCGTTTTGCACAGAGGGACTTTGTGAACTCTCTGCTATCAGGTTGACCAAAAATTATGGAGACTTGTCGATTATTGTTGTATACAGACCACCCAAGATGAAAGTTGAAGACATTTCAGTCTTTTGCATCTAAATATGAGTGCCTTGAGACAGTCATAAAACGCAATACTCAAATAGTTGTAGCTGGGGATTTTAATATTGACATGTTAAGTGACTCTCAACCTGCTTTAGACCTTTCTAACCGAATGACCTCTTTTGGTTTACGAAGATGCATTTTATCTGCCACGAGAGAGTTTCCTGGCTCAAAATCTCTGATTGATCACATTTTTACCAACGTTTCAAAGACAGAGTTTAACTCCTGAGTGGTAAAGGCTGGAGTCTCCGATCATCATGTTCAACTGCCACACATATCATTACCCTCCTTGATCAAATCAGGTATTCCTAAATACGTGGTTTTCTCATGATGACACACTTATTTTCAAGTTGCTTTATCACGTGGTTGACATGGATGAGAAATACAACGCTTTCTTCTTTTCCTTGGGTTACCTTCTTGATTGGGCGTTTACTCTAACAAAGAAGATACTGTCGAAGCGGACATATTCTTAAAAAAATATAGTTCAACAAAAGTCGAATAAATTTACATAATCGCCTATTGTTTTTCTATGACCTTTCCAAAGACCTTGATTCCAAACACCATCTAAAATGATCTTATCTTGAACTCCGAAAACAATTTAAGTTTTCCATTCTGTCTTCAAAAGCACAAAGAGTTCTGGACCACCTTAATTCCCCTAAAAATAAAATCAAGGGGCTATGGGAAATGATTAATGACTTGAGACTTGAACATTCTGACAAACCATTTAAACAAATACATGTGAACAATTATCTCAACAAATCGAGCATCGATCCACAAATGGTTGACAACCATTTCAACACTTTATTTGCCGATAATGGCAAACGTCTAGGTATCAATAAACCTACACCACCTTTCATTACAACAAAACGAGTGACGACAGACTAAAGTGGTTAGATTCCACATCCGTTCTTTTGACTCCAACCTAGATCACAATTTCATTATAGGTGACTCAGAGATAATGCCGAATTCAGAGGTTGGTTTCCTAGGATTACTAATTGACATCAAACTCGTTTTCTCAAGCAACATTGCCTTGATGTCCAGCAGAATTAGCAAAGGACTATTCATTCTACGAAGACTAGCTTGCTTTAAAGATAGGCGGGTCCTGCTATCAGCGTACTATGAGTGTGTATACCCCCACTTGTCTTATGCGGAGGCAATCTGGGGAGCTCAAAGTTTAAGTAATCGACACATTTTTAGATTACAAAAAAAGCCTTACTCATCATTTGTGACCTCTCTGCTAGGGAATCCTATAGAAACATCTTCCGCATGAACAATCTGTTGACATTTCCATCGATCTATATTTTGGAATCAGTTACCTTTTTAAAAAGAAATTTTCATCTCTCTACTAACTCTGAATTATATAAAATACACTCTTACTCACTTCGAAATTATGACTATTCATATATTCCACGTCACTAATCATCTTTTTTTCAGAAACACGTCCAGTTTAATTTCATTATACTGTACAATGCCCTGCCTCCGTATTTAAAGTTAATTGCAGATTTCAAAAAGTTGAAAAAACCTTAAAAGCATTCTTGATACAGGGTGAATACCATTGCATCCGAGACTTTTTACGTAAATTACTTGATTTGTTCCTTGTATTACTTAGACTAAGACTTGCTGTATAAAATATGTTTTGTTGACTGTTACCTGTGACAATGTTTGTTTTTTGGTGAATAAAAATCTGAATCTGGTGTTTGGTTTTATTTAACCACAGACCAGTGAGGCCAGGAAGATTACATTTAGGGAAAACATCACAGATTCCATCTGGCTCATAAATTATGTATTTTTATTCGGTTGTGAGGTGAGCTAAAGGCATGCCACTAAACCTTAGCAAAAACGAGGTCGTTTCTTTCATGCGTAAAACTAATCCGTCACTCTACTGTTATGACTTAAGCTACTGTACAATAAAAAAAGCGTGCTATATGAGACCTTGACTTTCTCATGCACTCCAAGATTTTTTCTGAACGCGTAAACTAAAGTGAAGTTAAAAGAGCTCGCCTAAATCGAGCCAGTCTATCTGATCCGCATTCCAAAAACACCCAAATCGAGGCAGTGCATTAAAGCTGACTCTCGGGCCACACATAATTTGAGCTAGCTATTCAACCCTTGAAATTACTGAAGCGGATATTAAGTATTCCACTTCATTACAACTAACGTTATTTAGCAAGTTACCCTACATCTGATGCGGTGTGCTCGTGTTATTTAGCAAGTTACCCTACATGTGATGCGGTGTGCTCGTGTTATTTAGCAAGTTACCCTATATCTGATGCGGTGTGCTCGTGTTATTTAGCAAGTTACCCTACATGTGATGCGGTGTGCTCGTGTTATTTCGATTAATTCATGTAATTTTCACTACTATAACTAAGTATCTTATTTCAGCCAAACATTGGTTTATATTTGTTAACCTAAAATTATTTTACACTTAACGGTAAATGTTGCTATGTTGTTCTAATGCTGCATTTATATTGAACCATAGACAACAATTATTTTAACTCAATAGATGTAATTAAAATCCGTATTATATGCACTATTAATAATATTAATAAAAACATGCGGTACTCTTTATTATTTTATTTGACACCAAGTAGACTTTGAGTTGGAGTGGATTTATCCACGTCCATGGTTCGGAAGTCAAGTGAATGCATTATCCATCGAACCCACAAAACAAAAATGAATTCGTCTCTGATAAAAAGAAGCTTATGTCATAACAGAAGAATGACGGATTAGTTTTACGCGTGAAAGAAACGACCTCGTTTTTCCTAAGGCTCAGCGGCATGCCTTTAGCTCACCTCACAGCCTAGTAAAAATACATAATTGTGCATCCCTCTATAAAAAGCCATACAGAATTTCCTTGCTGTTATTATTTTATTGAAATATATTTCAGCTTCTAAGGTCGTCTTTCTATTTTACCATAATACAATAGCCTACATGACAATAAGGAAAACTGTAACTTAGAGTATATATCCAAATATATAGATATAGATACTTATTACAAGATCAACTGTAAAATTTATAGGCTAAATATAGACTTGGTTAAAAGATGACATATTATAATAAATATCTATTGTAATACTAAAAATACTAACAAATAAAAATTAATGACAGATTATTAAACTTAATAGAATATTGTAGGGAAAAATTTAAAATAAAGCTAAAAACTATGTAAAATAGGGAACACAAAAAGTGTTCAAATGATTTAAATTTGAATCTAGTATGTATATCACTTATGCCGATACTTTAAATCCGACGCACTTCAAAAATATCAACTTACTTATTTCGTTCGTTTTCATTTGCTCCTAGTCCTCGACTTGACCCTGTCGAGCACTGTTCATTCTGATATATATGTCAGTTTGTGTTTGGATAGAGTTGGCAAAAAGACATACATTTGGATGGCTGGAAAGGCAGGCACAGAGGACGGCATATTTGGAGAACACACAATAAATGTAAATTGGTGGCCTGTACTCAGGTAGAAGTGTTAAAGATAAACACAGAAAAAGAACAGGTAGAATGGTTAAAGGTAAAGAGTTAGAAGTGTTGAAGTGTTACTCAGAAATAACTACTCTGTTATTTCTGTTTGATTAGACAATTAGCACGCATGCGGAAGGGGGAGATTTAAAACCCCCCTGAAAATGACCTGGATATTGGCTCGATTTAGGTCTGCCCTATTAAAAAGGTACATAACTGGAATCTCACTATGAGGATCGCCAGGTTAAATGACAAGCACACTTGTTTAACATTTTTCGTACTTGGTTGGAAGTGGCCTTTAGTATTTCACTGTTATTTGGATTAGAGACCGAGTGTGCAAAGAAGCAGACGTCGAGGCCATCCAGATGAAATTCCTTTCATATATTTAGTGGAAATTTCCGGATTAAGGTCAAGTGGAAGCGCGTGTAGATTACTTAATTTATCACCCTATTTGTGAATGACTTGCTGATGTTTACAGAGTGATGTCCTCTAAGCCCTGCTTCGGTCAAGGTTATTGGTCTACGAGTTTCAGGATATACTTTTTGCTTAAGAAATCCATTTGATTGCTCGAACTTTGCAGTATGTGACCCAGGGGTAAACAGGCAAAAACTCTAGATTTTTCGTTAACGGTATTGGTAGATTTCTAAGGATTCTGAAAACAATATAATTCTTGACGGTGCGACTAAATTTACATTTAAACTCTTCTCGAGTATTGCATGTTCGAACCCCAAAGATGTTTTGGACACTTGATAGTACATCTGTTCGGTGCCATTGCCCAGTGAGTGGATCGGTTATGTGTAGGGCGAGTGGAGCTCTTAAACAATTCGAGCGTTATGAAAGGGTACTAACTTTTCTGCTGTCTGTTCTGTGGCTTTCAAGTGACTGAAGTCTGCCACTGAGCATTACTCTATGTTGACACTTGTAACGCACGTGATTCTGGTGTGTTTAGAGTTCTGTGGCTTTCTTGTTATTATAGTCTGCCACGGGGAATTCCGCTATGGTGACACTTGTAACTCACGTGATCTCTGGTGTGTTACGTGGCTTTCATGTGATTGAATGAAGTCTGCCACAGACCTTTTACTCTATGGAGACACTTGTAAAGCATGCGATCTCTGGTGTAGTTATTGTGCTCTGTGGCTTTCAAGTAATTGAAGTATGCCACACCTGGCTTTACTCTAAGGAGACAATTGTAACGCATGCAATCTATGGTGTGAATATGTATTCTGTGGCTTTCATGTGATTGTAGTCTGCCACACCTGGCTTTGCTCTATGGAAACACTTGTAACGACACGATCTCTGGTGTGTTTGTCGAGTTCAACAACATTTTACATATTTATCAAACACATCCAACTCTCTTCCTAACTATTATATTATGAAATACAAATTTAACTTTATTTACTATTCATGACAAATATAACAATGAGGGTGACTGAGGCGGCTCCTTGAACCCTGCAGAAAATAATTATATTTATTTAGTTTTTCAGAATAAACATGATTGTATATTAAATAACCCAATTTGACAATCATTAACAAAATTAGTAATATTATTTTAAGAATTTATATATCCTTATTCAAACAGACAGAGATATCTATGTTAGGGAGCACATTCATAGTTGTTCTGAATTATGTGGCAGTACATCACTTGGTACTATACATAGACTTAGTAGATATAGAGATAGCTCATAGTTTATTCTTGACTCAATTTTAAAGTGGGGTGTTTTTAACTAATTTACTTACAAACATTCACGTTGTAGAAAAACGTTATTATTTTACGTTTATAAATGTCATTAATGGTGTGTGTGAGTGGTAACATTTTGTATTATATTTTTTTCTGTGTATATTGAGGTAAAACAAAAAATCTTGATATTCGCATTGATTTTGTGATGGAAAATTAAACGATGTTATAACAGTCTTTGACTCAAGTATTTTCAAATAATAATAACTTAACTAATAGCCAACCAAGACGACATAACTCATAAGCATGGCAGTAACAGTTAGATTGTGCTAAGAGGGTTTTTATTATTTTTCGTTTTACATATAATTATGATGGAAATATATGCATATTTTAGGTTTAGATATAAGCTACAATTAATGTTTAGATATTGTCAGGATGAGATACTCGTGTTATTCTAGGTTTAACTTAAAATTAATAATAGGACCCACTTGAAAAACCTTAGCCTATATTAAGACTAGTAGACTTTGCTATAACAACCATGTTAAACAAACATATGTGTTTGTAAAATGAAGTTACCTGATTATTTATTCCGTCACCAAAAATGTTGGAGGTGGAATAAACTAGGCCGTAATTACATTTTACTATATACCACTGATAAAACAAACTAATTCGGTAAAAATCCAATAAAATATGGATGAAAATATTAATATTCCATACAATATATTTTGTTCTTAGGACCTTTCATGTCGATATTAGCTTTGAAGTCACATGAAAAGAAATAAATGATCAATTCACATATAGAATACACAGTTTATATCTATTCAGTGAATGTTTATTCCTTTTATAAGTATGTTTAGTATTTCAAAGTATTTTAACATTTCCAATTGTTCACTTTCTAAATTATAACACCTTAAAATGTTGGACACTCCCAAATTACCAGAAGTGCTTGTTATCGCCAGACATCATATGGTACTCCATGTTTTGGCGCAGTCAAGGTTGGTCAAGGTTAAGGCCAAGATTATTGGTGCCAATTTTATTACTGCTTCCACAGTGAATATATTTCTCTTCGTCAATAAAATTAAAGCATAGAGGGAGTAACAATTTATTAAAACTACACCCTGAAAGAGATATTTACTTTTTCAGGTCTGCTCTTAAGGTTCCCTTGGTAATACATAGTAAATATGTGTTATAAACAAACTTTCTTACAGTTAAAAAAACTTAAAACGGATATTTGACATATTTTTACTATATATATATATTCACAAAAAAATCACTGTAATTTAGTTTAAAACTAAGCCAAATAAGAGTTACATAATGCGTGTTTAGTTTCTGTTAGACTTAAAAATAATGACATAATGGGCTAGTGAACAACAAACAAAAACTGTTGTGTTGAGCCCTTTATTTCCGGGTCTTACAGTAAGGAAACAATAAAGAGCCGTTTGAGGAAATATACTTAAAAAAGTATTGTTTTTTTATAAACATGAACGTTCATGTAGTTTTAACTTATTTTTTTACGCTAAACAATAACAATAATTTCTTTACATCATTTTTAAAAATTGTACCTATTCAACACCTTTTTTATTTTAAAACATTACTATTATTTATATAAGAAGTGGCAACAGGAGTTCAACCTGTATACATCATGATACCAACAGTAAATTATTTATTTATCAAACCTAAAGTAAATAAACAATTTTTTAATTAGTCTTACAATTATGTAGCATCAAATTATTTAAATAAATTGACACTTAACATTTTCAACAAAATAAATGACTATTGTAACAAATAAAAAGTATGATTGTTTACTTAAAAATTACTTAAATTTTTGAATCAGGTCACAACCTAAAATATTATGTATTATGTGTATAGTTATTTTTTTAAATCTGTTCTTTTTTCGTTAACTGCCAATGCTACAGCGAGCTGAAAATAATTTAAGTGCCAAAACGAGATTGCATTGGACTTGTTTTTTAGTTGTTTTTACTTTGTATTCCCTTATTTCCCCCATATTACTGGGGAAAGTAGTTAGTTGTTTATTCAAGCAATTTTATTGTAAAAAGGTGTTTATTTTGTTTGAATAAAATTCATCATTTCATATAAAAACAAATTTTGTCTTAGTAAATTATTTCCTACAAAACATTGAAAAACGTGAAAAGAAACAATAAAATAACATCCAGCCGGTGATTTATAATCAGGATTGGGTGTGTGGATAAAACCATACACAATTGGGTCTATTAATCTCCAAAATACGAATTTGCATATACTTTAGACGTAGCGCTATCTGAAGGATCAAAACCTGAGTTTAAAACCAATTTCAAAACATTGTTAACAGTTTACAACCACTTTAAATCCGAAGCGGTCACTACACCAAATGTATATGCAAATTAGTATTTAGTGGTTAGTCGTTTTGGGGTCAATCATTCCTGGCAACAACTGACGTAGTCATCCATGATTCACGATATTTCGTAAACACAATTGTTAAATGTTCTTGCTTTTTGTAAGAAAACTTTAACGTACATGTAAATTGTTCTCAGTTCCTATTCAATGTGGAAAATGACTAAATAAGTTTTCAAATTGAATTAAAGGACCAAAGTAAAGTGAACGAACTGACAGAACAAGACGGCGGAATTGATGTCCTTTGTGTCCACCGAACTTAATTACTTGACAAACTTAATTTCCCCTCACCACTTGGACACCTGTGCTTGACCTGTAAATGAAGTAGTCATCAAATGTGTTGAATATAGTGTCTAATATTAATATTTAAAATGTTCTTCATCACACTAGTTAGATTCAAATTAATAGTAATACATAAATAACAATAAGGATGATAACAATAAGGAGTGGTAAATAAGGATAAATAACAAAAAGGAGTGGTTAAAATAAAAATGTTTAGCTATAAAAAGGAAATTTATTATTTTTAAT
Organism: Stictocephala bisonia; assembly: GCA_035578905.1. NCBI lineage: Eukaryota > Metazoa > Arthropoda > Insecta > Hemiptera > Membracidae > Stictocephala > Stictocephala bisonia. The sequence goes on along the minus strand of JAQJVL010000367.1, from coordinate 55,412 downwards.
AGTACTCATTAATATAACATACTATTTTTAACATATATTAATTAAATATGTGTTAAAATTATAAATTAAATATATTGTGCATTCTAACCACAATGATGTGGATTAAAGCCATATAAACCTTGTTATTTACAATTTTCTTTAGATAAACAAAACTGAGTTCCACAAGGAATTCTTTTACGAGAACATGTGTTGGCTGTACTCAAGAATACTTTCAAACACTTGAATGAAAAATGTCAGAAGATTGTTTTACATATTTAATAAGACTGTGATATTAATGATAATCCATCTCATAGTTTATTTTAACAATCTTTTTTCGCCAGTCATTTTTTTCATTTACTATCTCCTCAATAAAGAATGTGGTAACAAGTAAAATACCGATTACTATAAATGTTATCCTCACACTATTAATTTTTGCTACCATAAAGTAAAATTTTAAATCGGCCATATGGATATAAATACAGGTAACATGTAGATATTAACATTATCTATATTAATAACTATTACATCCACAGTATATGGTAGATCTAGAATATTTATATTAGAGGTTTATATTACCTTAAATTCAGTCAAGTGGCACAACACGTCGTCAGATGGCGACCGGTTTTAGACTACCTCATGTAGTCATTTTCAAGCCGAAAATACATAAAATCTTCACTCTTGTGAGATCGTCATAAGTCTTGAAAAACACTGACACACACGGATGCATGAAACAAACAAAAAACAGCCACAGTTCGCTTTGTGTGTGTGCTTGCTTTTTTTTACTGAATTTAAGGTAATATAAACCTCTAATATAACTAAACAGTGGTCCGGAGGCAATACATTATGAAACTATCCTTTATGATGGTAAACATTAAATTATAGTGCGGGGATGTATCATCCATCTATCATATAGATTTAAATATAAAAACAAATGAATTGTTTGATAACTCTGATAAATAAATATAATGTAATTTAAAGGATTTAACGATGTACAAATTGTAAATTCTTATGAGTAATTTTGTATTTATTTTAGTGAATGGGTAGATTGTAATCTGCCTTCAGCTTAAAACGTAATTAAATGAACAAATAATTGGGTTGCTAGCAGGCTTGTTGGACTGGTCGTTATAAGTGTTACCAGTGTTAAATTTTGTTCTGACATTTCATTACCAATGAGTTTCGGTCGTGTTTTCCGACTGAAATACTTACTGTCTAAGCCACCCACTAGTTGTTCTAAAGTCCATACAGCTGAGGGGGAATAACTAGACTAATTAAATGATAGATCTCTCTTTGAAATGTTTATATTCTTTAAATCATCGCTGTATTTATTTTAATATAGAAGTTTTAGTATTTATAAGTTAAATATATATATATTTTTAATAAAACTTTTCAAAATATATAATTTTTTATTCACATATTTGAAGCACGCGCATATTGTATACGTGTATGAATATAAATGTCATATATATTCCTTTTATAAAAGAATCATCTCTATATGTCATACAGTTATTTCAATAAAATTAGAAGTAATAATTATTTTTACCATGTCGCAGTTTGTAGAATAATTGAAACTTTATTGCTTTTTCTTATTGAATATAAGATGATATCAGACAGTAATAAGACTACATTCACTTAGACTCATCCTGAAGAGACCTTAACATGTGCCAGTTACATGGGTTCGTGAATTAAATGGATTATTTTTTACTTTAATAACAAATACGATAAATTAAAAATGTTTTTTTTTTTTCAATACAGAAATACCACAAAATAAAAGCATGTCCGTGCACTGCAATAGCTATCACAGCACAGTAGTGTTGGTTTAGGTGCCCTGTCTGTATTGGTCTTGGTACTATCTGTTACTGCACAAAAACGGCTGTCAACGATAACTGTGAACTATGGACAGTCGGTAAATTGTCTGCTGTCTGACAACAGTTTGTAATCGTGACAATCTGAAACTTTACGTACTTAACTAACTCTGCTTGTTGTTGCAATATTGAGTTTTTTTGCACTTATTACAACATTCATACTGCATTATATGAAACATAAACAGACGCTGTGCACTTAATAAAAAAAATCTACATTTAATCTTTTGAAAGAAACGTTCAGCAATCCATTAGTTTCTTTCACGCTTTACTCAGTTTTATGTACCTTTCATTTAACACAAACGGTAAAAAATTTTGATCTTGTTTGTTATGTATTCTAAAAAACTCAAGTTCCTTACGAAAATTTGTACTGTACTTTATACGAAAACCAGCAAATCTTTAGCGACATTCTTTAAGACAATGTGGTCTAAATAGTTATGACTGTTATCTTGAGTTAAATGACTCCTGTTAGTGGCGGTAAATCCACACAACCCAACACAAGTACAGTACTTAGTTTAGATGGGTTCCTGAACCTTAACTCGTCTGCAGGATTAAAATGTTAACCTAACCAGTTTTATGTTATGTACAATGCGACTTGAGCATTCCGGTTACATTTGAATTATATCATCATTCTCCAAGTAAAATCCCATATACACATCAAGATTTAAACCCAACCATCTTTTACAGGTTTTTACATGTTAATGTAACTCTGGTATTATTACAAGAATAAAGAATTGTTAACCATGTTCTGTTCAGTGTAACCTGATTCATGTGCGTAAATAATCATAGCATCTATTATGAACCGTCTATTCACTAATTACATTAACAACTGAAGTATTATCAACTATTTAAAATAAATTCAGATCTCACCAACGAACTGTAGACTACCTGTAACTGACGTGAGGGAGCAAAGGTTTGTTGTAATGCTCTTTTTCATCAACTAGTAATTAATGAGGTTGAAACTTTTTTGACTTGAGATATTCCACCAATCACTTAAACTAAGGTAAAAAAATTAAAGTTATAAAAATGCTGACAGTTGCACATCGGATAACCAGTGAAGACGTTATGAACTGTATCTATTTCTTATCTATTTCCATTTTAATAAATATAGTTTTCTTGGGCTTCGTGTGTTCCTTTATTTCATATTTATTCATATTTAATATATTTCATGCACATAACAGTGATCATATCCAACATAAAAACATGTTGGATAGTCGGTACAACCAAGAATATCAAGTGTTCTTTGTAAAACTTAAATTTGTCAATGATAAATTCTTACACAAAACTTATTTACATAAACTAAATAACACGAAAATCCCTTAGTAAAATAGTGCATTCACCATCAATTTTAACTAAACTTGAAATTTAAAAACTTATTGTCCTTTTGTACTTTAGTTGCACAACTGTTATACGTAAAATGTCAGAGTTAAACAAAATATTGGAAACGGTACAATCCTTTTGAATCTTAAATACACCATTGTTTTCAGGGTGAAAAGGCAATGTTAATAGACATTTCACATAACTATTTTCTCTTAAAGAATTCAGAACTTGACTCCAATATTTTAGACCTCAGCTTACTACTAATATTCCAAAATACTTCAATAGTTAGAACAGATACCTATATGTTCCAATATTTTTCAATTTTTTAATGGAATAAATGAAAAAAAACTTTAAATGTAAATTGTAAAAAACAAGTGGGGGGGAAGAGACTTTGTATATACACATACCGATGAGATACGGAAAGTATGTTTGAATTTTCCCATTAATAAAATTTGTTATAAGTGTTATGCCCACACACAGGTCTCTAGGCCCATATGGCTATTATATGTCGGTATATAATATTATTACTGTACTGCGAGATGTATATTGTAGTACTGATCTAATTGTTATATGCAAATTTAATTTCTATAGTTTATAATGGATATTAAAGAAGTGGCCTATACAACTATTATATTAGGTAAGTAGAAAGAATTTTCGGACAGAATTTCTACACAACGTTACTTATAAGGTGACAAATTGGTAACAAAGGAAACTCGGAAAAAAATTAATTCTATTTTTAGTTTCCAGGAATAGAAAGGGGAGAAGACACAATTACTGATACTTTCCTATGTTTTATCTGCTGTCTTAAGTACAAACAACAGACAGCAGATTTGTATCAACATCTTGATTTGTATCAAGATCAAGAAAACTCACTTTATGGATATATGTTTGTATAATTTATAGAAATAAAACTCACTCAATCCAATAGAAATTTATAAAGTAAGCTTCATGCCTTCCGAAAACAAGGTTTTCACTCTCAAAAGTAACAAGCAACGAATTTTCAAAGTTGCTTGTTGCTTCTGATGATGAAACCCTTGTTTTTGAAAGGCCTCACTCAAGCATGCTTTATAAGTTTTTATTGGATTGTATGAGTTTTACTTCCAAAAATTGTAAAAAAGATGTATTTTGTTCTTTTTGAAATACTTGAATTGATGAATCCTTCTAGAAGTGTTATTTATAACTGATATTAGTTCATGACGATCATTTCGTAATATTTTTAATAATATAGCAACAAACAACTAAGCAGAAAATGTAAGAAATTTGTAAATTAGTAATGTAAAACATGACAAGATGAACAAAGGTTTTTTAGATATTTTAAATAATTATTTATTATTAATGCCAATTTTTAAAAGGAAGTAAAAGTTAAGACTATCCTATTACTGAAGCAAGTATTTCTTCTGAGCCGGTTTGAGCAGAACATAACTACAAAAGGTACATTAATACGAGACAGTTCTTTTTTTCAAAAGATAACATTCGTTATAGGGCCTCTTGTTAAACCAATCTTATCTTATTTGAAAGTTGAATGATACTGGAAATGACCAACACATTATGCGATCACTGTTAACCTATATTTGACAGTATGCCGTAACCAGCACCTGCTCACTGCCCGGTAGTAACACGTGTACACCTAAATAACCTTTAGTATAACAAAAAGGTAATTACTTTAATGATAGTCCAGAATTACCGATAGGAAGTAATGAGCCAGGGTAATTACTGACTTGTAACAATACAATGTGACGGCGTGGTTTTTACTATGTACTTTCTGGGTGACCGACAGCCACTCTTTTGTCCCTATAGGATCGATATAAAGCATTACGACTCTTATTATAGTAATTAGATATAACTTATCTAAATTTATTTTGAATTTTAATAGGGAAATTCACTTTTTCGTGTTAATTATTTTTTTAATATAATTTACATAGTAAAATGTCGTTAAACTTAATCAATACATTGAGTTATGAGTATTTAAGATATATTCTCAGTCAGATTCTACAACAAGGAATTACTCTTTTATGTCTCCTTGTTTTTGTTTCGTTGACAGCTGATATTAGAACTTTAATCAGTATAGCTGTCTCACATATTCATCGTCTTATATTGATCGATATCATCAATGCATACATATTTTATTAATTTTGAATTTCTATACAAAATTACAACGTTTGGATCCAGCTTATCTTGGATTAAGTATTGAATGAAAATCACTTTATGTTCTGTTGTGAATTTTAACTCATTTTACCCCGGTTTGACTCATTCTTCTTTCAAGTTTTAGAGGCACATTTAGAGTGCCAAAGAATGTTTTACTATCTAACAGAATGTGTACTTGGGCAGAGACAATATAGGATATTGGATCTTAAATTTATGTTTCTTGTTTGAAACATAATTTCTACATATTTGTATTCCATAGCTATTTCCCAACCGTCTCATATTACTAAAATTGCTTCAATATTTGAACAGGGAATTTTATTAATTTTTGTAGTAAATTCAACAACAACAAAATAATAGGCCTACTTTCCAAGTCAAATGATATTCATAAACAGAATATATTTTGACTTAGTAATATTATAAAAAACTATAAAATAAAAATGAAATGGATATGACATTGAAATATATAGGGCGTGTAAAATGTGTGGAAACACCCAAATATTTTCTTTACCAACCGAAATAAAAATTTTAAAACTTTATAATGTTGATAGATATTAGGCACCTACTTCTTGGAGCAATGTTTTGTCATTTTATACTAAGGGGGACGTCCTGTTGAGGGTATCGTCAATATTTCTTATAAAAGCCTATACATCACTTTAAAGGTTACTGTGAACTATATTAGATGCCATAAATTGTGTTTCTAAGGAGTAAGCATTTATTACTGTCATTATCATTTTATCATTTGTACTGTCGCTAGAATTTGCATTTCCAATTATTGATGAAAGCAAATATACTCATAAATTATTAGATAATTTATAAGAAACTCGCATTATTATTTGTATTAGTATGCTTTACTGATTTCATTTATTATTAAATAGATGATCGTCAAGATATTTACGAATGTGGGCTGCAATAAGTTTATGATTGTTGATGAACAGGTGTAGTCTCTATTACTAACTAATGTTAATAATAATTAACAGGACCTTAACCAGAACAAAAGAAGTATTGATCAATGTAGTATTGGTCTAATTGTCGGGTTTCTGGTGTACCTGATATGCAATGTTCAATCCAGAACAAAATTTGAGTCCTAGCCAACATCAAACATGCACACTCTTAACTTCACTATTACTTTACATTCAGTATGCCAATACCGATGGCAACCACTGACTCCAGAGTATAGAAAAATCTCCACAAATTTAGCCTCCGAGTAGTTGAGTTAGTGCAATACACCAACAACAGTGCTGGGAACAACTCACTGCAGAAGTATGATGGTTGTTGTGTTCCATGGAGCGGTGCGATTACAAGGAAAACTTTGTATGATTTACAAATTATGCACTTTCAGTATTAATGCAACAGGCAAAACCACCAATACTAGTCACGTTGAACCATCATATTTTTGAAAATACACTTCATGTTGTTTTTATACAATACACTTTGGTAAGGAAATCAATAAAATTAAAAAAATGGTTTGTTTGTAGTCCTTATATATTCAAGGGGCCTATTCAAGCTATCTGTCGCAAATGGCTTACCAGTGGGGTCCATTTCCTCTGTCATTGATGGCTCCAGTAACGGGATCCATTAAAGTTCTCTGTCGCTGATAGCTGTACCGATTGGGTACATTCTTTATGTCGATGACGGCTCCACCGATGTGTCCATTCAAGCTTTCTGTCGTTGATGGCTCAACCGATGGGGTTGCATTCAAGCTCTCTGTCACTGATGGCTCCACCGATGGTATCAATTCAAGCTTTTTGTCACTGATAGATCCACCGTTTGGATCCATTAAAACTCTCTGTCGCTGATGGCTCCACCGTTGGGATCCATTAAAAATCTCTGTCGCTGATGGCTCCATCGATGGAGTCCATTCTCTCTGTCACTGATGGTTCCACCTTTGAATTCATTCAAGCTTTCTGTTACTGATGGCTCCACCAATAGGATCCCATTTTCTCTGTCGCTGATGGCTCCACCGATGAATCCATTCAAGCTTTCTGTCACTGATGGCTCCACCGATGAATCCATTCAAGCTTTCTGTCACTGATGGCTACACCGATGGTATTCATTTAAGCTCTCTGTCACTGATGGCTCCACCGATAGGATCCCATTTTCTCTGTCGCTGATGGCTCCACCGATGAATCCATTCAAGCTTTCTGTCACTGATGACTAAACCGATGGCATTCATTTAAGCTCTCTGTCGCTGACGGCTCCACCGGTGGGATCCCACTTTCTCTGTCGCGGATGGCTCCACCGATGAATCCATTCAAGCTTTCTGTCACTGATGGTTCCACCGTTGGGATTCATTAAAACTCTCTGTCGCTGATGGCTCCATCGATGGAGTCCATTCTCTCTGTCATTGATGGTTCCACCGTTGGATTCATTCAAGCTCTCTGTCACTGATGGCTCGACCAATGGGATCCCATTTTCTCTGTCGCTGATGGCTCCACCGATGAATCCATTCAAGCTCTCTGTCGCTGATGGATCCACCGATGGGATTCCATTTTCTCTGTCGCTAATGGCTCCATCGATTTTATCCATTCACTCTCTGTCACTGATGGCTCTACCGTTGAGGCATCATCCTCTCTGTCGTTGATGGATGAACCGATCAGTGGCAAACACTCATGACATGGTTGGCATTATTGAATTTAACTTAATCATTTTATTTCTATGAATATCGATGGTTGTTCAGTTATGTAGCTCTCCCCAACTGCTTATGTACTAGTTTACAGAAAACTAATCTTCGACGGTAATGGTGATATTAATTTTAATCTTTAAATCTGTGACAAACAGTCTTAGTCATTTTTAAAGAAGTAAATGAAGTATTTTGCTAATATTTTAACAAAGACTGTGTAGGAATGTTTCATTAAAGTGTACATCAAAATAAAGTATGTAAAATTTCAAATTGTTAAGAGTATTTAGGTGTTTAACGTAAAAATTGCAAAATGTTGCTAACTATTGTATAATACATGTATAGAATTACCAGGTCTTATAGCTTATTATTTTTTAATGCCCTTATCGACATTTGTGATAAAATTTTACCAGGCATTTAGTAGTTACGCGCTATAAAGTAGATAAATTCATTAAAGAAAACATCAATAAACAAACATTAGATATTAAAACTAAAATATTTTTAAAAACTACATAATAATGGTATTTATTTACATATATCAGTAATAAAATTGAATATATGAAGGCAAATACTAATCATTGAAAGCAATGTCAAGTAATAATGACTGTCTTTATTTAATGAAATTTTAAATACACTTTAATACTTATCAACATGTAAATGTATATTTATATAACATTCGTATATGAAAATTCTAAAAACTGGAATATATTGTACAAATGAAATAAAAATACAATTATATCAAATTTCAATATTAGGGAGAGAAATGTCTTGATTAGACCCTTTTCGATCCTTATGAAATTTATTTTAGAAGTAAGCACATTCAGTCTGTCATCATAACAACGAGAGTGTATTAGCTATTCAATATTACTAATTACTAGATTACCTTTGTTCATCATTGTTGAAGGGCAGAACAGTGACTTTTATACAAAGCAGTCGTAAATGTATAATTGAATATTTCATTTAGTTTATTATAGGGTGAGATGGAGGAACACCTGACAAATGTCAGGAACGAGATAAATAAATGTAAAGAAAGTAGGTCTAAGTTAAATAGTTTCGTTTTATTTTTAGAAATTTTCATAGCATGTATCTAATGGAAGTGTTAAGTGACTATACAACTTTAATGAGTGATAGTACAATTAATGATTGACATAATTTGCCTTACCATACAGAGTTTGTGTAGTCTATAGTCTTCGTTCTTTCTGTCTGGGCCAGACGCTTCTTTAGCCTACACAATGGAAACTGTCTAGAGAATACATGAGTAGGTAATTTAATGTAATTTATTATGAGTAAGAAAAATGTTATGCAATTTAGTTGAGAGAAAAGAGAATTGTTGTTAGAGCGCAAAATTATTAGAAAAAATATAAATGTGAGATAGAGGTTGAGACGAAGTGAGAAGATTGAGAGAGAATGGAGAAGGACTGAGAATTGAATTAAGGAATAATGTAACAATGGTAACACAGCTTTTATGACTGATGGCTCTGGTTTTTATATTAAACACTAAGAAAATGTATCTATATACAATTATCATGAGTGAATATTATATATATGAGATGGTAACAAAATGAAATAAATATCAAAATATGAACAATACAATAAATATTAATATAAATACTTAACATACATTTTACATACATTTACATATCAGGAAGCTGTTTTTTCATTTATCATGGTGTAAAGAATTTTTCATTTGTTATATTGTGTATCTAAAATATTATTACTGGAGTTTGTTTATCCTTACAAAAATAAATTCAGTTCTCAAGGAAAACACAAATATGTCAGTTCCACTCTACATAATCCCGCTTTGAAGTCGCTGAGTTTACACGTCCTATAATTGGTTTTCACGTAGGAAGGTGCATGTGAGAAGTATTTCCTTCTTTTCTATACTTATTATTTCTAATTTTCAGTAAGTGTATGAGATAGTAAAGCTGGAGATGAGTAGATCAACTGATAGAAAAATACAACGTATATTTCGGTGGGAAATTGTGACATAACCTTGGATTTGTTTACTGCATCAGTATTATTAACTACAGTGTGATGTGGAGCGCAGCAACGATTACTCTAGAAATGATTTTATAACGTAAAAGTAAGAAAACGTAATTCATCAATGAAAAGCGAACAATTTATGGAGCAGACTTATAGCGAAGATATACATAGAATCAACTATAGCTCTCTAGCTCCATTCTCGTTTAGCAAACTGCCGTAGCTAAGGGTTAAAAGTTTAAAGGCAAACATAACCAATCCAAGTTCAATTCTGAGTGACATACAACATTCCCTCTAGTGCCGCTCTCGTAAGTTAGCAGGCTACCGTAGCTAAGGGCTAGATGGTGGTAAGGTTAGTTACACAACCAACCCGAGTTAAACTTTCACTGATTCGCCACATTCCCTCTAGTGCCGCTCTCGTAAGTTAGCTGGTTGTAGTACCTAAGGGCTAGAAGGTGGCAAGTTTAGTTGCACAACCAATCCGAATTGAACTTTCACTGATTCGCCACATTCCCTCTAGTGCCGCTCTCGTAAGTAAGCTGGTTGTAGTACCTAAGGGCTAGAAGGTGGCAAGTTTAGTTGCACAACCAATCCGAGTTGAACTTTCACCGATTCGCCACATTCTCTCTAGTGCCGCTCTCTTAAGTAAGCTGGTTGCAGTACCTTAGAGCTAGAAGATGGCAAGTTTAGTGGCACAACCAATCCGAGTTGAGCTTACACTGATTCGCCACATTCCCTCTAGTGCCGTTTTCGTAAGTTAGCAGACTGCCGCAGCTAAGAGCTAAAAGTTGTAAAGGTAAACACAACGAAACCAAGTTGAACTTTCAGTTTTTACCTCGTTTCCTCTTGGGCCGGTCTCGTAAGTCTAAAGTCACTTTTAGCCACAGATCCCTGTTTAAGAGTTGGATATTTATTCATTTCAAACTTCGCCTAAGATAAGGTAATAAAATAAAAGTTTGAATGTTTCTTTTATTTTAAAATTCATGAGTATAAGTGACTTTCTCTTAACGACAATCATTGAAGTTAGAGAAAGTTTGGAGGTTTTTTGTTATAAGGTTTTCATTATGTCCTTCATGAAATAGTAAATATTCGTCAATACACCAAGATGACGAGTTAACTGCAAAATATACTTGATAACACGATTTACTGAAAGCACATTACCAATGACGTCACAGCACACAAGTAGCCGTTTATTAAGGTACAAATTATTAAGTTGTGTTGAAGCAATTTTTAAATTAAAAATGTAATTGAAGTTTACAGACTTGCATTATTAACAGTTTACTTTGTTATTAAGTGCGGAAAAACGTTATCTATAAATTAATGGAACAACATATACTCATTCTACTGACTAAATAACAAAAAATAACTAAAAGGATATATATCAATTTTAAATTATCTTGAAAATTAAAGTTGTCATACTTCAATAGTTTTCAAAGTTAAAGCATATAAACAATATGTATAGAACATTATGTTAAACAATGTACTCTTGGAAGTACCATAAAATTCCCTATGAAAACTTCATTTGATGTGTAAAATATATGTAAAACTTGATAAATTTTCATAGAATGAATTTTAGCCCATAAGAGATATCGATGAAGATAAAACGAAATTTTCTTAAATAATAAAGAATTTTAATATCTTAAAATATCGCCAGTCTTAGTGATGTCATAAGTAGGCTAAATAGACTAAACTATTGTATAAAATCAAGATTAGCAAAACACCACAGAAAACAATGAACATAAAATACAATATTACTAGCACCACTACGTGGCTGATAGTCATCCGACTCGAGGCCAAAACATAAGTACAAGTGATTTGTAATCATTGTTTTCATACATGGAGTTGTTGTCAATATTTACTATAAGACTTTTTGCAAGGAAAATAAAAAAGTTAAATTTCTTGCTTTCTTCCTTAATGGAAACAACTAAAATTCCTTGTAATGTTAGTGACTAAACCGATGAAAGGCAATTCTCAGTAGATGGCAGAAAGGGGCTCTTTGTTATTTTGTACCAGTTTATTTGTTCTTCAGGGATATTCCAAGATTGTGGAGTTGTCTTTACTTCATTCTTTTTTATGTCCTTGTATTTCTAAATTATATAATTAAAAATATTGTACTCTTATTTGAACTGAAACAATCTAGTATTTACTGTCAGTAAATACGTCATTTAACATTTCCTATGTCATCAACTACTTTACTTACACATGTAGATAAGCGGCGGGGTGGGTGGTGCTATTAGTTTCTACGTGAACATTTCTTCGAGACCCCTTTGTTGATCTAGAGAGACAAAGGAGTGGACGACGAGGCTGCTGCCCACAGCGCTCTGCACCAACCACACAGAACTCCCGGCATTGCGCTACAGCTCATTGAATGTGTACTCACACATAAATAGTAGTTTTGACTTCATAAATAAATGTTAACATAAATGATTTCATTGATGAAATGAATGAAGTAATTGCTCTCACGAAAACAGATCCATAGACACATGACATTGAGCAACATTTATAGTAGGTTTGTTTTAAACCCTAATGGGCTATGTTCATTCTAATTTTATTGATTAGGTAACAACATACAAAAGTGTACGTATTTTTACGTTCCATAGGCTTAAAAAATTATGATGTAAATAATCGTATACACAGTGAATAATCAGATTCTTTTTAAATTTCTGATAAATAAAATACTGCCCAATCGAGTAAAGAGGTTTTCTCAAAAAAGAGTAAAAAATTATTCCCAATATATGCTGGATGTTTGTATAAAATGCTGTTCTATGAGTATATTCTAGTGTATTATTTTAGATTATTAAAATATTATCATACGAAGCTCTTTTTTCAACCACTTTATAGCAAAACTTTTGTAGTTATTAAGAATAATTTCAAATACATATAATCCGTAAATTTTTAAGATACCAATTAGGCTATTAAAAAATATAATTAGTATAAAATGCTTTTTTCCAGTCATTATTATTACTTCTGGTTGTAATCCAATTTTAATATAGTTCTGATAGCTGATATTTGTACTTTTTTACTTTTATCCAGATTTGTCTTCCTCGTTGTTCCAAATAAATAATTCTTACATTCCATATTGTATAAAAAGACTTAATGCATGCAAAATATTAAATCAAAATGTACAAATTAAGTAAAGATCTACTAACCATACCATATTACTTTAAGATCAATGTTATAAAAAAATAATAGGAAATAACAGAAAGTATTTTTCCTTTTCTTTTAGTATGCGATTCGGTAAGCATAATAAAATTACGCAAGGACATACCAACCCCATGGTTAATTACGCAAGGACATACCAACCCCATGGTTAATTAAACTAAAAATAAGATTATGGAACGCAACGAGACACTTTGGTGAACACCAGCTGGCGAAAACAACTCAGAGAGGGTCACCCACCCTCTATAAACTTAGCTTTATGGTTTGTGTTTCCTGGGTGGTGTACTGTTCTATGTTTAAAAAATGGAGAGGGGGAAGTCGAGTTATCACGCTTACACCAAGAATATGTTTATATCCACGGGTTCCAACCTTTGTCGACATTTGTAACTGTCCTAGGTTACGATGTCTCGAAATACATTACAACGTCCATTAACCAACAAAAAAATAGATATCATAAACGAACACGACCATACACACGTAGGTGTGTCGGAGGGCTACCACATCACACGTGTGAAGAAGGGGGGAGATCCATCAAATCTGTGACCTATCACTGTGTGTAGGTGGGTGGGTGGTCCATCATATCACACGTGTGTGGGTAGGTGGGAGGTTCGTCAAACCTGTAACCTGTCACTGTGTGTAGGTGGGTGGGACGTCCATCATATCTCACGTGTGTAGGTGTTTGGGAGAACTGTCACATCACACGTGTAATGAAGGGGGAGGTCCGTCAAACCTGTAACCTGTCACTGTGTGTAGGTGGGTGGGAAGTTTATCACATTACACGTGTGTGGGTGAGTGTTTACGCCTATTTGCGGCCTGCTCACGTGCAACAAACCGTATTTTTCTGGCATTTGCGGCACAATTTGAACTGACTCCCTCATTGTTGGTTAATTTACGACTTTGAGATCAGGGTGAAGACGGTCGGACTACTACTTGCGGCCCAGACTTAATATTTCTGAGTAATCATGTTAACTAAGTATCAATAGAAAATCGTACTTTTCAGATTAATGAATTTAAGTATTTAGTGTTGGTTGTAGTTAAAAAATCTATTGGTGAGGTGGAAGGGTATATCTGTAATGTTAACAAATGGACATTAAATAATTATGTTTTAGTAATATTTACCAATTTAATAATGTTTATCTTAGATGGCTCGAAACTTATCCAACATCGGTTATGAGTTACTGGATGTTCAAATATAAACAAACTTACCAAATATTCGTATTATAATGACAGGGATTACTTGTAATAATAGCATAAAGTCCCATAGGAAGGTGCTTATGTTGCGTCAATGTCCCCATGGATGGATCGAATCTTTCATTTAACAATTTGTAGTTTATTTAAAGTTAATAGTATTTAATAAACACCGTCCCAAACGGTTTTATTGGGAACAGTATTGAGAATGTGATTATATAACTAGTCAAAGGCAGTAATAAGATCTTTATGAAGTTAAATCAAGGCGTTACTAAGCAACATAGGCGTAACCAGGGGGAGGGGTGTTTTAAACCCCCCCCCCCATTGTAATGTACTTTGTGTTATATACGTTAAAACGATAATGAGAATCGTGTTTATAAGGAATTTCGGATATTTTCCGTTAATTCACTACCATAACCATAACTTAGGTTAACATAACATATCTAAACCAAACCTAACATAACCTTACTAAACCTATCATAACACATATCTGAACCTGACATAACCTAAACAAACCTAACATAGCCTAACTAAATTAGTGGTAGTGAATTAACGAAAAGATCCGGAATTTAAAGATATTACTGACAAATCAAGCTAAGAACAACAAAAATAAATGGTAAACATTTTTATTTTCTATTGATATTAAATGTTTGACAATCATTACTGTAACTGATTGAACGGAGTGAGACACTAGCGACTTGAAGTGACTGCCTTTGCCGCGTTTTCCATTACCATGAGGACTACTAGAGCATTGTAACTTTGCACTACGCAATGCACTACGCATGTGCATTGCGTAGTGGTAAGAGACGAAGTGCAAAGTTCAAAGGTAAGAGACGGAGACGCACCCGCCTCTTCCAGGACTCGCTCTAGCGAGAGTGACTCAGCGACAAAGTTATTGTTACAATACGGAATGAAATAATATTTTATACATTTATAGTCTATTAATCGATTGACATTTTGGTTCAGGTTAGGCCTGGATCGGATGACTATTACAAAAGATATCGTACCTAAAACTTTTTTCTTAATACCATAAACTACTTATTTATTCCAATAATATACGTCGGATTCGGTTCAAGGACTAATAACTAAACATGAGCTCGATATGGAACCTTGAGGAACACAGACATTGTCTATATTTTAAGGAGATTTTCAATTGTTTCAAACTTAACTGAGGAACGCAACAGGACAGCAACGACAGAGAAAAATACTCTTCTCCTCAGATCATCACCGAGGCACCTCGTGCTCGACGGTTGGAATTTAGGCTCAAGTAAATAAATGTTACATAAATACTGTACTCCTCTTTGTAAAATAATTAAAGTTTTTGCTATCTTTATTAGTTTAAATGTTCAGCTATTACAAATTTTAGTAATTTATATATATATATATATATATATATATATATATATATATACATGCTATAGTTTTCTTTCGCCCTTGTAAAACAAATTGAAGGTCAATACAATTTTAACAAAACATACTTAAACTGAGTTGTAGATTATGATATTGAAAACAACTTCAAACTGCTTTTGGGAAGCTTAAATCACAATAAAAAGTGTCTTTAATTTAAATAAATTTCGGGGGAGGACTCCCGAACCCCCCCTTCTGTCTAGGGGTATTCCCCCAGACCCCTCGTAGTTTTAACCCCCCTGGTTACGCCTATGCTAAACAATAACATTATGTTCAGCCCAATCAATACTATTTTATTGTCAGCCTTAAGATTGGTATAGTAAAGAAACAACTTATTTTTGTAAGAGTCTTGGACCCACTTAAACAACTTGTTACAAGAAAAATTAATAAGTCATGTATTTTATATTAAATGAGTCTTCAAAATGTTTTATATTATAGGGCTTCAAACTCAAACCACAATCATAACCTAGAATTATATCATATACATTTTCTATTTTAATATTTCGAAAAGCACATTTTACTACGTTACATTTTCAACCAGGCTTAGCTTTATTTTACAAACAATTAAATTGTAATCTTTTGTTCTGTCAATCAGTGAAATATGATAGCGCAAGTTCTTAACTGCCAAAGTTGTTTTTAGTTTATATCCAATGTTATTAGTAGTTTTACTCCATGTAACATAAAACTGAGCTTCTACCTCGACTGAATAAAAAGGAGTTGTTGCTCCTTCTAACTTATTTAGATAATGTTTTTTCCCTTCCTTAAGTTGTCACTTTTTGTTTTTTATTTCTATAAGCATCGACACTATACCGATTCCTACAGTTTACAATCGTTGACAACTTTTTAATTCATAACTGTGTGTTTACTTTAATTAAAACGTTAGGTTGTAAAACCAGAATACATTTACAGAAAATATATAATTTTAAAAATATTATTCTAATCATTTCATTGTTTTCATGTTATTATAAATATTTATAATTCATTAATTTTTTAAAATAGATTAGGTAACAATATATTGAAGGTAAGTGTTTTAAGCTACCTTATATTAATATATAAAAGGCGTATAAAATGGTCAGTGGCCTTGAGCAGCGTTAAGCAACATCGAGCGTGGCTGTCCCTTAGATGGGTGACTAGTGAGAGGACACGTCCTGCACGCAGCCTGCCTGGTGAGCGTGACTGTTCCTTGGATGGGTGGCCAGTGAGTGGACACGTCCTTGCACGCAGCCTGCCTGGTGAGCGTGACTGTTCCTTGGATGGGTGGCAGTGAGAGGACACGTCCTTGCACGCAGCCTGCCTGGTGAGCGTGACTGTTCCTTGGATGGGTGGCCAGTGAGTGGACACGTCCTTGCACGCAGCCTGCCTGGTGAGCGTGACTGTTCCTTGGATGGGTGACCAGTGAGGGGACGTCCATGCACGCAGCCTGCCTGGTGAGTGTGACTGTTCCTTGGGTGGGTGACAGTGAGAGGACACGTCCTTGCACGCAGCCTGCCTGGTGAGCATGACTGTTCCTTGGGTGGGTAACAGTGAGGGGACACGTCCTTGCACGCAGCCTCTGCCTGGTGGTGGTACAGAAGTCATTTTTAAGTCGTTTTCCAGGTTAAGTGTTAGAGAGGGTTTCTTAGTCCTAACACGATCGTCCATATATCTAATAGAGCCATCTTAAATAATAAACATTAAACAACCCCATAAACCAGATCTGTACAGGGTGGAAAAAAATATGCAAACGCTTTCAAAACTTTACTATGACTTGAAAAAGTGAAATATTATATATGATTATGGTTACAAATAGCACACTTTCTGACACTATTTCATCTTTTTAGGGGGGGGGGGGGCGGCTCCCGAGTAGTTGAACGAAAATCTTCAACGTGAGCATAGGTCGAGTTTCATATCGGATGAAAGGTCTATTCTAAAGAAATTAATTGCCGCAAACCGGACTTCGAAAGGTTTATCCTTTATAGAGTAGCGGTCATTTGAATTTCAAAGTTACCAATTTTAATAATAATATTTCTTCGCTATTTAACGGTTTTAAGTAAATTATTATGATAAAAAATTACACTTTATGGGACACAATTGTTTAAAAAAACTTAATTATTTATGGAAAAAAAATTACGTTGTGAAAGCGTTTCCATATTTATTTCAACATGTATATATATAATGTATATATTGTTTAAATTTACATTAAAAGCGCTTAAAAATGTGTAAATTGTTGACGCTAAAAACGTTAGTTTTTATTTGTCATTAAGAAGTTAATTATTCTAAATAATGATAACTTGGTTTGTCCTTTAATTCAGTTATTAGTTAGATTAAATAAAAAACTTAATTGTGCTACTTTGTTGTTTAAACGCCATTTGATACAACACGTTCTCTTATTATTATTATCATTTATATAGCTTTTAAGATAGTGAAATAAATGTATGTTTTGAGTTGAATTCGAGGTAAAATATGAGTGGAGAATAAATGAGTGTGATATGTGTTGTCTGGTACTAATTAACCTCACCAAACCTTAGGAGAAGAACAATAAATAATTGTACAGCAAAAATTTACAACAACGTTTACTTTAATGCATCTACTATATTGTAACTACTGCAGTATATTAATAATGTAAAGAGTGTAACATAACGCTCACCCCCTTCCCTCTCACACTCGCTCGTCCACGTAGGTGGTCAGCCTCATCACAGTGCGATATAGCGCGACATACAGTTGGCCTACGTGTGTCGAGGCGAACTGTATAACTACCACGCTTAGTGCCATTCTAAACTACTCCACAGACTTGCTTGCATCACAAAATTGCAGTATAATTAAATGATTAATGTGGATTAATAAACTGAAGCATGTGTTAATAACGCGAATAACAACATTACAATTTATTGCTTCTTACTTAATTGTTGTTTAAACAGCTCTGAAGTATCATCATCACAATTACCAAAACAAAATAATAAGACTCTTAAGAACTGAAACAAGCGAAACACTTTGAAAACTAGAATGTGGAGTTACAGTTAAAAAAAGTGCAGAATGTGAAGTTACAGTTAAAGACAGTTTGAAACCTAGAGTGTGAATTTACAGATAAAGATAGTGTAGAGTGTGAAGTTACAGGTAAATACAGTGTGGAATGTGGAGTTATATGTATTTTGGAAGATATTTTGAAACCTGGAATGTGAAGTTACAGGTAAAGATAGTGTGAATGTGAAGTTACAGGTAAATAAAGTGTGGAATGTGGAGTTATATGTAAAGACATTTTGGAACCTGGAATGTGAAGTTAGTTACAGGTAAGGATAGTGTAGAATGTGAAGTTACAGGTAAATACAGTGTGAAATGTGGAGTTATATGTATTTTGGAAGATATTTTGGAACCTGGAATGTGAAGTTACAGGTAAAGATAGTGTAGAATGTGAAGTTACAGGTAAATACAGTGTGGAATGTGGAGTTATATGTAAAGACATTTTGGAACCTGGAATGTGAAGTTAGTTACAGGTAAAGATAGTGTAGAATGTGAAGTTACAGGTAAATACAGTGTGGAATGTGGAGTTATATGTAAAGATATTTTGGAACCTGGAATGTGAAGTTACAGGTAAAGATAGTGTAGAATGTGAAGTTACAGGTAAAGATAGTGTAGAATGTGAAGTTACAGGTAAATAAAGTGTGGAATGTGGAGTTATATGTAAAGACATTTTGGAACCTGGAATGTGAAGTTAGTTACAGGTAAAGATAGTGTAGAATGTGAAGTTTCAGGTAAATACAGTGTGAAATGTGGAGTTATATGTAAAGAAATTTTGGAACCTGGAATGTGAAGTTACAGGTAAAGATAGTGTAGAATGTGAAGTTACAGGTAAATACAGTGTGGAATGTGGAGTTATATGTAAAGACATTTTGGAACCTGGAATGTGAAGTTACAGGTAAAGACAGTGTGGGACGTGGAATGTGAAGTAAGACAGTTTGGAATGTGGGGATACAAGTTATAATGTGTAGTTACAGGTAAAGATAGTGTAGAGTGTGGAGTTACAGGTAAATACAGTGTGGAATGTGGAGTTATAGGTAAAGACATTTTGGAACCTGGAATGTGAAGTTACAGGTAAAGACAGTGTGGGACTTGGAATGTGAAGTAAGACAGTTTGGAATGTGGGGATACAAGTTAGAATGTGTATTTACAGGTAAAAAAAGTTAGAATGTGTAGTTACAGGTAAATACAGTTAGAATGTGGAGTTACAGGTTAAGGCAGTTTGGAACATGGAATGTGGAGTTACAGGTAAAGACAGTGTGGGACATGGAATGTGAAGTAAGGCAGTTTGGAATGAGGGGATAAAAGTTAGAATGTGTAGTTAAAGGTAAATACAGTTTAGAATGTGGCGCTATAGGTAAGAAATTTTGGAATGTGGAGTTACAGGTATTATTTTGCGTAGGTTAGAAAACAGTGCAGTTAGATTTGTGTATAAGAATCAGAAATATGACCAAATCTAGGAGGCAGCTGAGATCTAGCTAGCTTCTTTGGTTCATAGGGGTTTGCTAACAAATCAGCCTAGATAAGGAAAAAATTATACCTCGTACCTTAGTGAGAGAGCGAAACACTCGCCAGGTGCCTTGCCTCAAGGAAGAACTGATGCATGTAAGAAGGAGTTTTCGTATTTTGGACCTGTTTATATAATATTCTGCACCCTATCCTTGGATCCGAAAACTATAAGCAGTTTTTAAAAAATGTAAGGAAACTAATATTGTTAGTATTATTTATAGATCGCTTTGATATTAGTGACGTAAGCTATTTTAATGAACAATGCTTTATCTTGAAAATCACTTGAAAAATAAAGACTTTATTTATTTTTATTAGAGTGTGGAATTTCAGGGAAAGACAGTTTTGAACGTGGATTTATAGGTAAAGACAGTTTGAAATGTTACAAGTAAAAAACTTACGTAAACTATCGTCACAACTACCAAAGTAAGATATCTGTTTATTACATTCTATACGTAACTTACGGAGTTTTTATTATAGACCCCTGACTTTGCGGCACTACTGTATTTACAAAACAAATGCTACAAAATATCCAATCACATACTCATGTTCAGTGTTTAACTTCTTTACAAGAGTAGCAAAGGTATGTAATTTTTATTTTACGTGTTAAAATGTATGTGACTTACAGCTAAAAAACACGGGTTTTCACGCAACTTTTTGAAACTAGTGATTTTGAACTGTCATTATTTTAAAATGATTAGAGATTATTTTTTTCTTGTTCACCAATTATAACCAGTGCTGTTAGGTGCAGTATACTGAAATTTCATGACGAAATAATAAACCGTTACTACGTTCTTAATTTTTTTAAATATGTGTTGTTATTTTTGCAATGAAAAAGTATTTCTAAATCTGATTTATTTAAATCGATTCTATTTCTCACTAGCAAATTGGACATTAGGTTATCGATGCTAATAAAACTTAAAAAAATATTAAATTACGAAAACAATTCAAAATGTTTTGGATGTGGCGTGGTCTGCATGTCATCAGGAAATGGACAGCCTGTTTCCGACAACAATGGAGCACTGCGCTCCATTGTTGCTTTATGGCAAATAATAAATGATTCTGCTTCGGAACTTACAAGTTAAAATCATATGCATAACCTATTATATGTATATACTGTACTATGAGTGTGTGTATATACGACTTAAATCGCATGAAGGCTTAGTTTAGTTTGACGTTGCTTACAGCAAAGGGCATATTATCAGACTACGGTTTACTAATAGTTAATAAATTACAGTTCTTGATCAGAACCATTACATACGTCACTGTCGGTGTCATCACTATCATGACTTGAATCTGATTCAGAGTAGTTTAGATGAATTGTTAAAGGCTCGATTACTATGTTCACAATATTTTCATTGTTGCGGTAGAAGTTTTCTATTTTCATGACATTTTAAGTTTACCAAAGAAATTAAAGAAAGTTGTCCATTAAATCTGATACCATTTCACAAACTTTAAATGTCCTATTAGATTTTGAAAGCTTATTTTTAATATATGCCCACAATGTATTCATTGTCCAATCAAGCTACGCGTAACCAAATTAATTTAATATTCTTCCCAGAATCATTTATTCTTTTGTCGAGCAATTTTTTAAGCATTGACAAGAAATTAAATTGAAATGAAAATTTGAAGGAAAACTATTAACAACAAAAATAATTTTAAGTTGGAACGAAACGCTTAAACAAGGACTGATTAATTCAATATTGGAACTGCAAGGATAAAGGCTATCTTTATAAAGGCTACCTGTCGTTCATTATACAGGTTCAGGTATTAATGAACGACAGTTATAAGGTCTATAGAAACGGTACACTTTTGAACCTAAAACAATACCAGACATTTTTGACCACAGTTAACTTAACTCCAACCAGATAGCTCATAGTAAACGGGAAAATCGTACGCGCTGTTTAAGGAGTATTTAGGCAACACGCACTACATGACAGTCAATTTAGAATGCTACGTAGCCGCATTGAACAATAATTACTAAACCTCAATTATTATTATCAGCTGATATTTATTTTTGTAATATTCGTTTTTAATATGGTTAGTTGATTGAGTTCAATATGGCAACGCCGCCCAGTTGACAGCCGCTTAAAGCGCTTTAATGCGGACAGTTGACACACTAAGAAAAATGTGTTAACGCTCTTTAGTATAGGATTGAGCTATCTGGGTAAAGTTAATTATATGTGGTTTTTACGCTCGATAAAAACGGATCCACAACAAACAGACTCTACAGCCTCCGTTGATTACGACAGCCGGCGAGCCGCGAAAATTTAAACTTAAAACTGTAAATAAAATACTTCAAAGGTTTATTATGACCATTCTTACTTATAGTTTATTGATTTTAGTCAGTAGTTCTCTTTATTTCAGTGAAAAAATTTATTTCTGTAATCAAAATCAAAATATATTTATTTTGTAGTGGAGAATTATAAAATGGTCATGTATAAAGAATTAATGATATAACAATTAAAGTTAGGTTATTATAGCTTAAATTACATTTCTATTAATTAATAATATTAGTTTACATATTTGTCATTAATAAAACCTATTGTTCCATTAGAAATTCCTCAACAGTGTAAAAAGCTCCACTTAACAAGAAGTGCTGCAGGGAAGATTTAAATTGTTTTTCGCATATTTGCTGTTTTATATGGTTAGGCAGTCTATTAAACAACTTAGGGCCTATATTCTGGGGAAGTGAAGCTGTCAACTCCAATCTATGAGATGACTGCCTGTGTTGATTACAAAATCTTGTACTATAGTTATGTATATTTGAACCGGTCTGAAATTTTGAAATTTTAAATTTGTAAAATATGATCATTTCATATATGTACAGAGATGATAAAGTTAATATTTTAAATTATTTAAAGATTTCTTTACAAGAAGTTCTTCTATTTACACCAGCCATTACGCGGATTGCCCTTTTTTGCAAACGGAACACTCGTATTAATGCAGTATGGGACGCAGAGCCCCAGAGAGTAATTCCATATCTCAATCTTGATTCTATTAGTGCCATATAAATTAGTTTCATAATGAAAAAATTACCATAATTATTTTTGGTAAAGAAAATCTATAGAAAGATTTTTTATTAGCATAAAGAAAATCTATTTAGCAAAAATAATTGTGACGATAATTTTGAACAAATACTGTCTATGTGTGAGGTCCACGTAAAGTGTTGGTCAAACGTTAAGCCAAGGTATTTCGTTTCAGTTTGGAATGGAAGCTCAAATTCATTCATAATGATCAACGGATTGGTATCAATAATTCTATAGTTTTTAAAATGTATGCAACTGGTTTTAGCTGGATTTACGTGTAGATTATTAATATTTAGGTATTGGAATAAATTAGTGAGTTGAAGATGACTATCTATTTCTAAATCAGCGAGAGTGTTGTTTTTGATGAGTATAGCCACATCATCAGCATACATTTAAATTGTTCACTGATTTTGTTATACTGTTTGTATATAAGACGAATATAATGGGACCTAGGACAGTGCCTTGAGGAATACCGAAATGGATTTCTATATCACTTGAACGCGCGTCTTTTAATTGAACACTTTGAGTCCTTGACATTAAAAATGATTTGATCCAGTCTAAGGGTATTCCACGTATCCCCAGATTGTAAAGTCTATCGAAGAGTATTTCATGATCGAGACAATCAAATGCCTTCTGCAAATCTAAAAAAACACCTACAGCTTTACATTTCTTATCCAAGGCTATAATAGCTTTAGAAATAAAATTAACCATGGCATCTGTTGTATTTTTCCCCTTTACAAATCCGAATTGTTCTTTACATACATTTTCAGACAAAAAATTTAACAATCTACGCGCAAAAACATGCTCATAAATCTTTGAAAATGTCGAAACGTTTGCAATTGGTCGCCAATTTTCCGGGGAATCACTCTTTCCACTTTTAAATATTGGACGGATTATTGTCTGCTTCAGTTCCTGTGGAAATAAGCCTTCAGAAAATGATAAATTAATTAAGTGTGAAAGAGGTTTACAAACGTTGCTTGCACAATGGCGAATAACCCTGTGAGTTATGCCATCGTATCCGGCCGAGTTATTATTTTTTAAATTCATAATAATGTCATAAATTTCTACTGGATCTGTCGGGTTTAAACTGAATGTATTTGGACTATGTACATCATTCATTGTTTGTAGCATGGATTCTGTTATCAGTGCTTGTTTTTCTTTACCTAGATTTGCAAGGTAATTGTTGAAACACTGAGCTTGGCATATCAGAAGGGAACTGAACCGTTTTGCTTTTCCTGTCTGTGTCTATTAACCTCCACGCATCTTTTGACAGGTTGTTTGTATAAGTATCGTGCCTTAGCTACTTTTATGATCTTCCTATATATTCTTTTATATGTTTTATAATAATTTATGAATTCTGTAGATTTATTTATTTTTTTTTTTTTTTGCATGTCTAATTCTTTGAGCTTCTGTGATGAGACGCGGATGCCTATTGTTACCCAAGAATTTATATTAGTTTTATTCCCTATTCTCCCCTTTTTTAACGGACAAGTTAGTGACAAATTATTGTTGAAGACATTTAAAAATCTTTCAAATTGTTTTTTGGAATGTAAGCTCCCTTGATGTATATTCCATGTTTCCTTAGATAATATACTATTTAAAGAGTTTAGATTATTTTTGCAAGTATTACGTAGAGTGAAACTGTTTTGGTTGCTATTACGTGTGTTGAGAGTGCGATTGTTTAATCTGAAATTTATTACTCGTATTTGCCCAAAATGATCTGATAATCCCGTACCAATTACTTCAACCTGCAACATCTCTTTATCAACATTTGAAATTACATGATCAATCAACGTGGATGAGGAGCCTGTAACTCATGTAGGTGATTCAACATATTGGATTACATTAAATTCATTCATTAAATCTTCAATCTTTTTGAAACACAGCTATCTTTTAACCAATCTATGTTCAAATCACCAATAATCAAACAATATTTATTTTTATTAAAACTATGTTTTGATAAAATATTATACATATTCTCAAAAAAAGAATTGACATTCAAATAGCATGGTGGTCTATATACACCAATTAAAATTAAATTGTTTCCCTCTTTATTGCATATTTCAACTCCTGCTGTTTCTAATATAATTTCCTGACAGAAGCAATTTACATTCAATTTATTCAAAAATAAGTTACCCTTTGCAAGAACAAATACACCTCCACTACCTTTATGGTTAAGCCTAGAACAATCACATATTACTTCGTATTCATGAAAGTTAATACTATATAACTCAGCCTTCATTAGGCCGTGCTCGCTTATTACAACAATATCAGGTTGTTCTTTCTGCAAAAATATATGAAGTAAATCAATTTTGTCCCTGATATATTGAATATTAAGATGAAATATTTTTATAAAATTAGTTTTTTTGTGTTTATTTTCTTCATTATTTGACTGAATTAAATTGTGATTTTTCATGCTAGCAGATAATCTTTCTTTGTCATTTATTGTTCGTTTAAAAACGGTGCCTTTACTTTATTAACAATTAAATGACACAGCTTATCCTTTCCCCATTTGTTTAGGTGAATACCTTTATAAGTATACTTGTTTACATGCATATTAGATAATGATACTAGTTTTATGTGGTCATATTTTAAATATTCTATTATAAGATTTATATTAATCTGTCTAATTTTATTGTTTAAGTCGGGTCTGTCGTATCTAAGAGGGATGGTACAAAGTATTACATTAGTGTGTTTTGTTTTGCTTGCTATTTCTCTTACACAATGTTGTACCTCAAATTTATTTGTATTACTTATATTATTTGTACCTCCCAATATCACTAAATGATCGTTGCTACCAAGTTTGGAAGCCTCGTATTCTAAGCCACTCGTCACTATCTCTAAAGTAGCATTAGGCTTCACAACACTAGTAACTAAATTTTGACAGCCCAGCTTTTCCTGTAACAAGTGGCTTAGATCACGGCCATGGCTATCTGTTAATAGAATAACTTTTTTGATACTTATTTGTTTTCTACTTTGAT
The DNA here is from genome assembly GCA_035578905.1 of Stictocephala bisonia. NCBI lineage: Eukaryota > Metazoa > Arthropoda > Insecta > Hemiptera > Membracidae > Stictocephala > Stictocephala bisonia. The sequence goes on along the minus strand of JAQJVL010000367.1, from coordinate 29,248 downwards.
GTTTTTCTTAATCAAATCAATTGTATTGTAAATTTTGTTGATTGAAAAAACTTGCATGAAACAGCGGTCATCGTGGATTGGTAATTTATTTCTAATTAGAGAGCAAACTATATCTATAAAATTTATCATGTAAGCACCACACTCAACATTTGAATTTCTGATGGCAACATTTGAGTCGCACTACACTGACACAGGGGTCTCCGCTAAGTCGAGCTGCCAACTGCTCCGCATGGTTGTTGTTTAAGGGTTCAAGGCTGTCTAGGTGGTAGTATGTATCCGTGTCCTTGGTGTATATCAGCAATAACCAGTGTGCGCCGCCCTCCTGGCTGTCGTCACTGCGATCATTCACCGGCGCCAGTACATAGTCGTAGGTGTCAAATAAAAGGTCTTTAAGTAACTGTTTCATTTCTTCAACCTTATCATTCCTCTTAAGAAGGTGGCTCACTGAGGGCTCCAATACAAGAGTGTTTGCTGGGACCTTTATGTGGTTCATGTATAGTTGTATGTCTTCATCTGGGAGCTGATACCATATTGTTGCGTCATCGCAAGTATTTTTTATTTCATCTTTTAATTGTCTTACGAACTCGTTGTGAGACAGTCCTTGTCGAAGGGTTCTTCTCGCTCTCTGATCATTGGTGACAACGACAACTGTGGCACCTGTTATTTTGTGAAATTGATTGATATTTACAGCAAATTGTTCGAGTTCAACATGATCTCGAACGCAACCCATTGGCGAACATACTAAAGTCCTTAGCCCTTTCTTTTTAAATTCTTGTGTAAAGTCTTCGAAGGCTAAATTGAACTCTTCCGTAGATGGTTTTCCATTATATTTCGCTTTGGTTATCAAACTATATACAGCCGCACCACCGTCTATTTGTTGGTATGCTAATGATTTAGTTAGACAATATTTAGCTTTAGGTTTACCAAACCCATCCCTAAACTTTGTAGCTACACCAGCAGTCATTTGTCTGTGATGGTGGAAATCACCGGAAATTGCATGAGCAAATGCTATGGATGTGTTGTTTTTTAAGTCTTGGATGACGTCACCCATATCAGCTTCTATTATACGGATGCCTTTGAGTGTACTAAAGTCGAATTTTCCATTTTGAGATGTGTTATTTGATGTTTTCTTCTTCATTTGGTCTTTTTTTAAATTAATGTTTGTTGTGTGTTCATTTATTACAATTTTGTTTAAGCTTATTTCTTCTGTTTGTGATGAAGTTGTACATTTTTCCGGGCCTATATTGGTATTTAGCTCGATTAATTGCTTTTCTAATGTTATTATCTTGTCGGTTAATGCTTTTTTTATGTATTCTAGCTCAGCTATTTTCTGTCTTAGATATGAGTTTTCTTCCTCAAATTTCGAGAATGTTGGCGTGGAAGGGGTTAATGTAACGTATGGTGACAATAGCTCTGTCAGTGATGGTGTCTGAGTTTCCAATGATGGTATAGCCTCGGGTGTGAGTACCACAGGTGATGAGCAATCATTCTGTGATGTACTTAGGCATTGGGAACCAGTAGGTGTATGAGTTTTTCAGGAGTTACTACATCCAAGCGCCTATTGATGTGTGTTGAAGGTGGTGTGAGGGCTCTCATTGTAACAGGATGCGGCCCACTATGTAATTGGTTAGCGATATAAATAGCTTTTTTCCTTTATGGATGCTTTACACGTTTTCCCAAGGCATCTCCAGACTATGTCACCATTTTTTACTGAGTATGATTCACGGTATTTATTACTGTTATACAAAATCATATCTTTACCATTCTTTACATTTTCCAAAACAAAAGACATTATTGATTATATAAGAATATTTCACTTAGAAATATGAAACAATTTAAAACTAAATAATTTGTATTTATATTAGTAAAATTATAATTATTATTTAAATTTAAATGAATTACGTGTGCAAAAAAGACAAATACCGTAAGGCGGATACGAACTGATTATCTTCTGAGTCATGAGCAGAGGCGATATCGGTTTCTCTACGTCAACTGATAAGAACTGGAGTCAGTATTGTCAATCAATAGTTGTTGCGCTAACTGAGTATAACAACGAGGGAGTACTGCAGATATTCAAGTCTAACCTTGAAACTAACTGTGTCTAAATTATCTGCAGTACTTACGTAATAAAATGAAATTCACCAACATTAAAGATGCGGAATATTATTAGTTAATAACTGAGGGTCACTACACTATTGAATACGTTAAAAACTCAAATAAACTACTTTAATCAATAATAGAACTTAGGAGCGTGACATCGACCGTGTTTACAGGTAGAGCCAGGCCTACCAACCCCCTTAATCGAACATATTAAGGAAATATAAGGAGCCTGGAAAAAATTAATACGTAGTAACGGTTAATTATTTCATTGTGAAATTTCAGTATACTACATCTAATAGCACTACTTACAATTTATGAACAAGACAAAAAAAAAATCTCTAACACTTTTTTTTAAAACGACAATTAAAAGTCAGTAGTTTCAAAAAGTTGCATGAAAACCCGTGTTTTTTAGTTGTAACTCACATAAAATTGAACACGTAAAATAAAAACTAAAACCTTTGGTACTATTGTAAATTAGATTAAACACTGAACATGAATATGTGATTAGATATTTTTTTGCGTTTGTTTTATAAATACAGTAGCGTCACAAAGTCAGGGGTCTATAATAAGAAATCCGATAGTAAATAAGAATAAATATTTGTAAGATGATTCAAGAAACTACAACACCAAATCATAACTTGAAGACATCAGTGACTAACACATAACTCTAACACATCAGTGACTAACACATAACTTGAAGACGTCAGTGACTAACACATAACTTGAAGACATCAGTGACTAACACATAACTTGAAGACGTCAGTGACTAACACATAACTTGAAGACGTTATTGACTAACACATAACTCTAACACATCAGTGACTAACACATAACTTGAAGACGTCAGTGACTAACACATAACTTGAAGACATCAGTGACTAACACATAACTTGAAGACGTCAGTGACTAACACATAACTTGAAGACATCAGTGACTAACACAAAACTTGAAGACGTCAGTGACTAACACATAACTTGAAGACGTTATTGACTAACGCATAACTCTAACACATCAGTGACTAACACATAACTTGAAGACATCAGTGACTAACACATAACTTGAAGACATCAGTGACTAACACATAACTTGAAGACATCAGTGACTAACACATAACTTGAAGACATCAGTGACTAACACATAGCTTGAAGACGTCAGTGACTAACACATAACTTGAAGACATCAGTGACTAACACATAACTTGAAGACGTCAGTGACTAACACATAACTTGAAGACGTCAGTGACTAACACATAACTTGAAGACATCAGTGACTAACACATAACTCTAAGACGTCAGTGACTAACATATAACTTTATATCGAATTCGAACATTATTTTGGCAGTCATATCTTTGGTCACAATTTATAACATGCTGAGAACTGTAAATAGTTATCATTGTATAGAGTTATCATTGTTATAGAGTGTATGAGTAGGTTGATACTCAAGAACAAATAACAAATTATAAACTACATAATTTCATTTATGTGAAACTGATACCGAGTACGTAAGTTAAGTACCCAGTTAAGGTTTAAGTACGTAAGTACATGTTTAAAAATATGTTCATTTTGATTTTAATTTTCTTAAAATATATAGTACAGAAAATAATTGTTCAGTCAAGTCTTGGTGCTCTCCTTGGTTTAGGATCAGTGAGCTGTCAACAGCTGATGTTGTGAGTGCTTTGAGCTGGGTCACTCGAGCTTGCGACTACTTTAGCAACGTCGAGAATTACGCTAAAGTTAATTGACCGTTCTAAAAGCGTCACCAGTGGATTGTAGTTTACATAATGTATATAATTCAGATTCTTATATTTCCACAACAGTGAAGTGTTTCCGTAATTGAAATAATTGATATTTCAACGTTTTCAACATGCAATAATATACATGAATTGCAAGCTACTGGAATTATTTAACAGTCAATGGAATTTATTGACAAAATTAAGGGCCACGCACAATTCTACGTAACCAATATTTAAATATATTATTAAACTTAGTTTGGTCAACTTACATAAAACGTGGGGTCTACATCACATCAAAACTTGTTACTACTTTATTGAAAAATCAGTTTCCTAATAGGAATTTTAGTTTAACAAACTGACTATCCTCTCCACAAAATTTATGATAAAATAAATCTAATTTTAATAAAATAAATTCAATAAAGCTAAAATTAAAACATGATAGATAAACGGCAGGAAAACACTTCATATAAGTGAACTTCAGTTAAAAGAAAAAATCTTATTTCATTTGAAACTGCTACATTTAGGGTCTCCTGGTCTTCTATTAAAGTATATTACAAGGAATTCATGTTGAATTATACAAATATTGAATTATAAAATTAAAATTGATAATCCATTAATGATCTTAAGGCATAATTCACATATTATCCTGATCTGTAAAGTAATGGTTTTGTTCGTTTTGTTTCAGAATCAATGTGACTCGGACGACCATGGCTGGTGTACTGGAGGATGGCCCATTCACAAAGTATCATTATAACGTTTAATGTAAGTATAACAATTAATTGCTTAGTATTTGACAGCAGGCACAGCAAGTATTAGAACGCACCTTGCTCTATCCCACAATATCTAAAATGTTATTACCTACTTATATTTATGGTTAAAAGCCAGTACATTTATAGATTTTGGCAAACTTCATAGGGTATTCCACAAGGATGAGCACTCGGTCATATCAGAGTTTCATATTTGTGGTGAACCAATGAGAGGAACTAACTAACTAATCACATCGTTATCTAGTTTTTTGTTTGTTCGCTGATTACATCTGGCGAAGTATTAGACTCCTTATGATTATTATTTTTTATTTATCTCTGGTTACAGATGAGAAAGAATATGTATACTCTGTTAAGTAAAGTATATTTATTAGGTAAACTAATAATAAATAATGAAATATCATTATTGAACAACTTCATACCTTAAAAAAGAAGAAGACAATTTCTTCCTAAAAAAGCCGTCAAAGTCGTTCTGTAACAACGATGGTAGTTGTTAAATACGGCTTATATTAGTGACACATAAATGTTGTTCAAACATAACAGTGAAATGTCAGTGTCAGTCAGTAGGCAAAGGAATTAGTTGTGTAAAGAATACAAGTCTCTTGATCATTACTCTTTCAGGCTAAAATTACGGAAGTCAAGATATTATAATACACACTCTGATATTTTATTTTAGATAAAATATTGCTGGCACATAATATTACACAACAAGTCTGCCAGTGTCCCCGTTTCCTCTTGCATATACATGTATTTTATTGGCACGTTTAAATCATTAAAGCCATTAAAGTTTCTACTCTATTTTGTAAATACTATTTATTAGTTTTAGTAGTACTAGTTTGTTTTGGCAACAGATTTTACGACATTATATAACAAACAATATGTTTTAGTAAAGGAGAATTTTATTGAAACCTAAGTTTCATTAGCATTTGGGTAACTATTGCTAATGTACTTTTTCATGGTTCAGTATTCTTTTTGTGAACTAATATTAACTTCAGTTGTTTTTGTTAATAACTAGTTCATTATGTCCTTACTATAAATTGACAATGCTCGTGTCACAGACTACGTAATTGAACTAACAGAGGCTTTATGAATTGGATGAATATTAAGAGCGTAAAATGAGCGAATGTTCATAGTTTGTTTTACACCTGCTCGTGCTAATAATTTTGTCGATTGCTTGTGTGAAACTTTGTTGAGTAAAACAAGACACTCAGATTGTAACTACAACTGGGACGGACAGATGTGGACCTGCGAGTTATATGTAGTATATATAGAGGTTCAGCAGCGTAGGTGATCATTCAACCCCTCCATTGCTGTACATCACGGGTGTAAATAACTTCCGCCTTGAAGCTTTGATCGGTGTTCAACTTCCTCAACGGTGTTTAGTTGTAAAAAAACTTCTTTAATTGCTATCATCTGTTTCATTATTAGCAGTTATATGAATACTACATATATAATTAATTTATCAATCTAAGCTTGATTCATTAGTGTTGATCAAACCAACCAATGGTCACTGCTGCTGATGACGTAATGGGTGGGGCTGGCTATTGCCCTTCCACTACACGGCACAGTGCACCCATTTTCCATGATACAGTGGGGGAAGAGTACTTTCCTCTCACACTCTGTGCATCTCTCACGTTTCAATAGTTCGCAATCTAATTGGCCCTAACCTGACCTAACCTAACGTGCAGTTGAACGACGTCAGCGTGTCTTGGTCTTTACATATACCTAAATTATTTTATCATTTACATTTTTTATACAGTGGGCTACGACCAAACACTAACTCCAAGTCACTGACTTAAGCCAGAAATGGAGGAGGAACCTAGATTATTTTTAAAATGTTAAATTCCATCACGTAATTGTCTTCTTACTTACAAATAACTTAAGTAGTCCCTTTTTATGTTTTTAATTAAGAAAGATCTTCAAAATTGAACAAAATGAACGGTGCGATAAACTGATTGGATTATGTTGAATACGTGAAAGATGATCGCATTGTTGGGGGTTTGGTGTGGGTATTGTTAGGGATGATGAATGGGTCACTGTGTGGATTAATTTCATTCTATTGATGAATGAATTAGTACTGTTTTGTTCCCTGCTTCTATCATCTCCATGATTCCTTCTTTCTATGTTGTCCACAACTTTTTTCTTGTAATTGAAATTACTTTTGTTCAGAATTTCGTTGCGTTTCAGGATTGGTGATTTTAGTCATTGTGTCATACACAACAAACTATTTGTGTTGTGAAAATTAAAAAAAACTTATAAATATTTACATAATGTTTTAAGCTTAAGCAATGGCAAAAAAGAAACTATTTCAATTCACTTTCGTTAAGCTCCGATACTTTTCCAAAATTGTGTCAGTGGATTGGTTCCTATCACTAATGTTTTTTTTTTTTTTATTTCTATTAAACGTTTCTAATGTTTAAGACTTCCCAGGTAGAGTCCGATGAGGGTTTTTAATATAAAAATATTTTCAAACACAGACAACAGTTTTTTTATTTATTTTCACTTGCGACAAATTTAGTATTACCGAACACACTTCTAAAGTGCTTGTATTCAAGTAGTTACGTATATTTACTGTATTAAAAATATTCCATACGTTGATAATTAACTACTCAGATTAGAATGTAGTCTTACAGAAATAATTCTTCAACAGTTAAATTAATTAATATGAACTCATAAACGTTCTAAGAACTCGTAAACGTTCTAAGAACTCGTAAACGTTCTAAGAACTCGTAAACGTTCTAAGAACTCGTGAACGTTCTAAGAACTCGTAAACGTTCTAAGAACTCGTGAACGTTCTAAGAACTCGTAAACGTTCTAAGAACTCGTGAACGTTCTAAGAACTGTGACTCCACCCAACAAATTAACGGAAAATCTAAACTTTGGAGCGCTGTCACAAACTATAAGTATTGCCGGTTTAACCCCTTAATATCAAATTGTGCTAAGCATAAATAATTGTTCATCAAGCATCTTTATTATTATTAATTTATTTGTATATTCTATATTCAAAGTTTCTCAATACTTGACCTTGCAGTTTTTCCATTCTTGACTGTTATTTAATGTCTGATGCAAATTTATCTTGTTACAAACAAATTATTGTTACAAGCTACGAATTGTTCTTTTAATTTTTCTTTTAAGTAATTGTTTGTGTCTTTATGCAATATAATTGAAAATTAATACTTGCCTTCGATTCTTGGAGAACCATGTTCTCTCATCACGTAATAGGTGACATTGCAATAGTGTAAAAGTTTAACTAGCTCACTGTATCTATAAAAGAAGACAGTAGGTATCACTAAAGATTATAGAACTAAAGATAGTTATAGTTGGTATCACGTTGTTATAGAGTTATAGTTGGTATCTTTGGTATCACGCGCATCTCCTATGACGTCTCAAAGGTGAAGTGACAGCTGGGTGGGAAAAAAAACAACAAATAAACATAGTAATAATAAACAAATAATAAAGAATAATAAACAAATAATAATAATAATAAACAAATAAACAACAAAAAACATGAACAAAAAATAATAGCTTGTTCTGATTCCCGTGGTTACAACTCAAGCTGATTAGTAATGAATAGGTTGCTTACTATAAATCTGAAAGTTTCCAAGTGATTGGTAGATTTAGTTCCAATTAGTTAATAGAATAATCAAATCTGCTTATTCGCCCAAGTGAAGTCACAGTCTATTGCACGACCTCTGTTCTGTTCTATCCGTCTGTAGTAGTTTTCGTGCTTAAAATATTACTCTTTTAACTATGTTTATAGTAGGGCCTACATAAAATTTGTGTTTACCTAAAATGTGATTGTTCTTTGTATTACTCGTCTATTAATCAATAATATTGTTTGATTGTTTTCATGCCATCTGTCATTCACAGCTAGACGATCGGTAATTATAATTGTTTGTGTGGCCTTCTCATAATGTCAGATTATTACAAATGAATAATGTAACCTCCAAAAGAAAGAATTGTAGTGTTAGATTCATTGAATACTCTTCACGAATTTAAATATAATATTGGTTTTGGTAGTTATAAAATTTAAATCTGTCGAAAATCTTTCCACTATGAGGCCAAATGTTCTTCATACAAGAGCAATAACGGTAGCTAAAGTGTATTTTTTATTTTAATAAAACACATTTGGGTTAAATTTGTGTGTGTACAGGGTATCCCAGAAATGAAGTGCCAAACTTCGGGACAATAGGTCAAAGTAAAGAGAAAATCAAGAATAATGGTTTTTCCAAAAACGCTTCGTCTACCAGATATTCGCTATTTTGTTTTTATCACAAAGTAATTTTTATCTTCAAGTTTTCTCAATCGATCTTAATGAAACTCGCTATGCCTATTAAGATAATAAATATCTATTTAAAGAAAAAAAAAACTTGATTCAATGTAAAATTTCAATATGGCAGCAATGTTTTTTATTTTTAAACAAAAATTGCAGGAAAACAGTATAAAAATACAAACAATACTTAGTACACGGGTTTTTTATAACATTTTATTACCAGTCTGTCTGTATCATAAAAGTTAGAATCTGACAAAAAATAACTGAAACACATTGATATTTGTGTTGAGAGGTAGCAAAATAGCTAAAAACAATAGCTTTTTTTGTGCCTCTCAACATAAATGTCAATGCGTCTTAGTTATTTTTCGTCCGGTTCTAACTTTTTTGATTCTGACAGATTAGTAATACAATTGTCAAAAAAAAAATATTCCTAAAATGCGTTTTCTCGCATTTTTCACTTAAAAATAAAAAATAGCCGCCATTTTGGAATCTTAAATTGGACCTAGTTGATTTTTTTTCTTAGAATAGTCTCTATTATCCTACATCCATAGCAAGTTTCATTACGCTCAAGTTTAGCCAACTTGGAGTTAAAAATTATTTTGTGAAAAAAAAAACAAAATGGTGGATATCTGGTAAACAAAGCGTTTTTGGAAAAAGTTACAATTGATTTTCTCTTTAGTTTAACCTATATAATCATTTCCCGAAGTTCGCACTCTATTTCTGGAAACCCCTGTAAATATATATATATATATAAAATATATATTTTATATATGTTTATATATAACATTTTTATATATTTATATATACATACATACATATACATTTATATATAACATGTTTATATATAAATATATTTTATATATATATGTTATATATATTTTAAATCTAAATTTACATTTCAAATTCCGTTGGATATATTCAATATTATGCAACTTTGAGATGTTATACCTAAATATATTGCTTATAAACTAATTTACATTATTTCCATCAGAAGATTTAAATACTGCTTTAAAAAGTTATTGAAATTATATATAACATATATATATATATATATATATATATATATATATATATATATGTGTTATATATATTTTAAATCTAAATTTATATTTCAAATTCCGTTGGATATATTCAATATTATGCAACTTATGTACTACCTAAATATATTACTTATAAACTACTTTACATTATTTCCATCAGAAGACTTAAATACTGCTTTAAAAAGTTATTGAACTTAATGAAGGTAATTCAGTAATGGGTGCGGTACCAAGTTTGATAAAAACTTAACAAACATTAATAAAAGTGTAATAAATCAAACAGCATAATATTGGAGAACATTTTTTTTTTCTAAAATCAATAACAGCTGGTTGACTAATATTTTTCAGTCAAACTATTATTTTAACAAAACATATGTTTTTTGTTATTGAATTATTTTGTTTGTGAATTAGAATTGTTGAAAAATAAGTAAAATGTATATTTGATGTCTAGCCATTTTTTATTCTCAGTTTAACTCTTTTTATGTACTAATATATTTCTCTTTATTAATAAATGTCTTTTGTATTGTTTCTTTGAGTATAATCTGACTTTTTACAAAAAGATCACTTAAAAATCATTATTGATTAGTATTTGTGTATGGCCTCTTTGCAACAACTATGACATCATCACCAATAAAATATTTTTACGAGTGCCTGTTTCAATAATGTGGAATCGAATGGATAGTGCATGTTTGGCTTTTACTGACTTTATTCATAATGCATTCATATTACCGAATTTATACTTGAAAGCTGGGGACTATGAATCATTCACGATTTGGAGTTTACAATATGTTGCGTAACCAAATCCTGTGTAATGGATACAGACACAGCGTTGTTACATCAGATTGTTCATGTGTATGGTTCCAGTGGTAGGAGGAGACATGTTCGAAAACTCGACCAACGGCACTTGGGACGTGGAGGAAGTCCTCGTCCAGGAGTCCTCGGTGGTCCGTGACCCTCTCTACGTCGTGGTGCCCATGACATGTGTGTACGCGCTGATCCTTGTGAGTGGATTCGTCGGCAACGTCAGCACGTGTGTAGTCATAGTGTCCAACAGGCACATGCACACTGCTACCAACTTCTACCTCTGTAGCCTCGCCATGTCCGACCTCCTGCTACTTGTCACTGGGCTACCCGTCGAGATGTACCACATCTGGTCCAGGTGAGTCAAAGTATACCTTTTATATGCATTGATAAAGAATAACATTTTTGCCATCTCAGCACAAGTGAAGACAAACATATGTATATCTTTTATTACTTACAGTTTAATTTATTCTTTAATTATTAATTTATTCTTAAGACGCCGATTTTCAAGAAATGGGCGAATATGGATTTCGAATGAGTGTGATGAGTGTAGATGAGTGAATGTAGTCATTGTTACAAACTAAGGCCAACTATCTCTTAGTGTAATTAATTAATAGCCCAATGACAAATGAAAAGACGCCGATGGGTCTTCTGATCCATTTCAAAATTTGTTACACCCTAGTTGGGAGCTTATAAAGCGATGTACATACAAAAAATAGAATTAAAATATTTATCTCATTACACAAAATCACAACAAAACTAATATAAATCAAAACAATCAATTTAGATAGTCGATATTGCATCCAACTGTCTCATCTTTTCATGAAATATCAGTAAAGTGTCTTCCTTAAGACAGTGTACTTTAGTTTTGTGTGACAGAAACACTCATGTCGATGCATCCAAGAGTTGGCATGTAACACGACACATGTGGTCAACGCCCTGTCTCACAGAATTTTTAACGAAAGTAAATTGTACTAGATAATATACTACAAGTATCCCCTCTGTTTGAATACTAATATAAAAATTGGAGCTCCATCATGTACTGTACATTAGTTTTACTGTTGATATTGCAGTAACCCATGATCCGGTTGTGATGAAGACACGGTTCTTGTACATTATTTAAACCCATCATCGTTAATATGAGTTCGTTAGTGGCTTGAGATAATGTCCTCTTATAAATAATGGTTTGATTCCTGCGGGAGACCCACTACTTATGCCAAATGATACACTTATCTGTATCCTGCGACCACAAACCTTACCTCACCCCCATCTTATACATTCTAACGATATTTATGATGTTTGTATCTCACAAGCAGTAGAGGTCAGATTGTAGCTTTATGTGCAGATACCCGTATGTCTTCGGCGAGATATTCTGTCAGGTGACTTCCTACACGGCGGAGACAGCTGCCAACGCCACAGTGCTGACCATAACTGCCTTCACCATCGAGCGGTACGTCGCCATTTGTCACCCATTCTTCTCCTACACGGTCACCAAGTTGTCTCGAGCAGTCAAGTTCATCGTGGCCGTCTGGGTCTTGGCCCTGTGCCTTGCCGTGCCTCAGGTACCTGTGCACCTCTACAGAAAATATGATGATGTTTTTAATGAAAATGTTACCACCAGTGCGCAAGTTTTCTTAGAGTTAAATTACCTGTAAACGATATATCATGCACAATTGTAAGTAATAGCATGACAACGATACTTAAATCATTGTCATAATTAATGTAAAAACTCAGTTGAGCAATTTCACTTTAAGGTAGTGTGAACTGTTTTAAAGAACTTATTTACAATACGTGTGAACGTCACACAACACATATTTATTACAATATAAGTAGACAATTTACAAATATTATGATGATCGATTTCGGTAATCCACGTTTACCTTCCTCTGGCCAGAAGTGTTTAACCAAGGAAATCACAACCTACCCACAAAGAACATTCACAGGATAGTTATCAGTTGATCCCTTTCAAAATTTGCTATGACTGATTAGTATCGAACTGAGAACCTTTGTATTGTGAAACTGAGCTTGAAACAACCACGCTACCGATCAATTATATACGTTTTTGTATAACGTTTTGTATTGTTTTGTTATGGTTTCCACTTAGATAATGTTTAATACCATTAATTTAGAAGAAGCTTTGACTTAATAAATTAACTCTTATCATTATTTTAATACACATCCTTGATTGTTATGTAAGAGTGGTCATTTAATGAAAATACAATAATTTCATTTTAAAATTATCAAATTGTGAACTGAAAATGTGGCGTTAAGAATGTACAGTAAAAATGTTTAATTAATCGGCTTACATTACTTATTTGATATAGAAGTTGTCCTTCTTCCCCACAGTAAAGTTTAGTTTCTAATAAGAGCATTATCTCATAGTTGTTGTCTTACCTTATTGAAAAGACTTTCGTAATTTCTCTGGGGACATGAATAAACTGGATTTTAAATGACAAATATAATTCATATTTATGAGTTACTTGACAACCTCCAAGTCTCTAGCGTGCCTCTTGAATGATGAAACTTTTGAAAGTAATGAATTTAGCTAAATTAAGCAGGTTGTTTTTAATGTGATGGGATTACTAGTCGTTTATACCAAACGTCGGTTTTATCATGCAATAAAACATCTGTGATAATTGGATTACTAAGGTTCAATGCAGAAAATCTTAGTTTGGGAAAGAATAAGGTATTAAGAAACTAAAATTTTCTAAAAATAAGTTTTCATTTATAACTTGTACAAATCTGTTTCACATAATTAGTTAACATCACTCACTAACTGAATAAATAAAGAGGGTAGCTAGTGTGACCCACCTTCTTACAAAACTGAGCCCTGACGAGGGTGAGAGACAATACACCAACCCAGAAAAGGAAATATTAAAAATTAAATCGGATAAAAAATATTACAACACTAAAATAATTACAATATATATTATATTTATAAATGAAAAACAACAAGGTAAAGTTAATTAAACTTATATTACTGAGGCATCGGAGACAACATTCAAAGGTTGGCCAATTTAGACAAAAAAATTCAAAAATATAAATTGGGTAAGTTAATAATTACACTGAATCCTGCTGGCAAGGCAGGTTGGTTCCAAACTGGAAGCTAAATGGTTAGTAAAAACCACGATAACGCTGCTCTTTAAAATGAAAAAGTTAAAATAGGAAGGTGGGTGAGAAAATGGACAAATGGCAGAAAATAAACTAAAAACTAAGGTAAACCCCCTTTAAAAAAGGAAAGAAAGAAAAGAAAAAGAAACAACAACAAGTCCTAGTCCTGGAAGCTGCCGTCGGACAACTTAAGCACATAACAGACAACAAAGTCTCTACCAGTCGAAGAAGAAAGGACTGGGAGGTAGCCAACAAAATGTTAGAGATCACCTAAAGAAGGTTTGGATGCAGCAAGGATGGGGTAATAGAGTTTATGCTCCCACTGGGCCGACGAGAAGACGGAAGATCAGTACGATGATGATCCGTCACTGCGTTTCAGGGCCTCTTTACCATCTCCTGGAGACTGGATGGCATTGTTCGCCTCCCCACCTGGACCTGGTACTGGAGCTGGTGAAACGAACATTACGATCGGAACAACAAAATTGACAAGAAAAGAAAAAAATCCCAGAGGCAAAAGTGATGCGAACTCACCTGGGACGAGAGAAAAAACGGCTGAACGAAACCAACAACCAACGAAACACACAAAGACACGGCCACTGAACAAACCGAACACAGAGAATGTAGGCAAGTTGAGAGATAACAACAATGTACCACGGAATATTAGAATAACTTGAAAAACGAAATAACTTATTGATAAGATAAAATAAATAAAAGTTAAGCTACATAATATAATTTAAGATAAACATTTTAGTTTAAAACAGATATTTTTAATTGCAAAAATGTAATCCATCACAGACTTTTTTTAATTTCACATTTCTTAGCTAAAACGTCCATATTCTGAATCTCATAATCATCAATTTCCTACAACAGCAAAAATCAATTGACATATATTATTCAATGGAATAGAAAAATACTATCCTTATGTTGAAAAAAATAAAAATAAAAAACCAATAGGTAGTGTGTAGTAACAGTTATATCTATAATATAATTTGTGTTATTATATTGGATAATAATATAATATTATTATCCAATCTATAAGATCCAATTTGGGAATCTGCTGACACATATATCCCAATATTTCTCAGTCGTTGATATTTATTACTTTAAGAGATAGCAGGAACCAAAGCGTAAAAGCATCTTGTTTATCATTTATATATTTAATACTGACAGATATTTCAAACATTTTCTAAAAATAAGATGTTTATTAATTTCAAAATATCTATAGCTTCTTGTGCAATCGTAAATGCATAAAAAATCTAGACCATTTTGTATGAGTGGATTAAATTTACCGCTGATGATTTTCAGTGAACTCCCCGAGCTGTCAGGATCAAATTCCGTTGAGGCTAAAGAGATTAAGATAGGTGTCCTGTACCTACCTTGATCTCATTATCTTCATTATGTACTAAGGTAGGTACAGGACAATGTCCAATTATAAGTGTTCAAGTATGTCTGTTCATAAAATTATATATTACTTTAAATAATGGGGAAATTAACTAGTCAATATTCTCCTCAAGGCGATCCAGTTTGGGATTGTGGTACAGAAGAATTCCAGTGGATATGAGCTTCCAGAGACTGCCCAGTGCACACTCAAGTGGCAGTTTGTCCAGCACGCCTTCCACATTTCGACTTTGGTGTTCTTCGTTGCACCCATGACCCTCATCACAGTCCTGTACATCTTCATCGGCCTGAGGCTTAGGAGGTCACGGATGGTCAAAAGGCCCTGTGCAGACAACAGCCAGAGTCATGTCATTAAAATGCTTGGTTAGTCAACACTACTTTGTAAATGGGTAGGAGGTAGAGCCATAACTATTATACATAACAGCTGGTTGGGAGGGTCATCATTGCTGTAATCGCCACTTTAGGTTTAAGGATGGGTGAAATGACCATAATTACTGTACGTTATGGGTAACGGGGAGGGTCATAACCTCTGTGTGATGTGAGTGTATGTATGTGAGTGGGTGGAAGGACCATAACGAGTGATTGAGCTATAAATTGTCGTGCTTGTTCCTCGTGAGTTACGTTTGTAAGTACAGGTTTGGTCCTGTGTCGTTACCTGGTAAGTAGTGCCCAAAGGAAGTTATTGTTTGGTTTTAACTTGGCATATTTGTTCATCGTGAGTTATTTTTCTAAAAATAGGTAGGAAGGCCCTAAGTTATCGTGTCTGTTCCTCACGATCATGTTTGTGGGGATGAGTAAGGTAGGCCTTACGTTGTCGTATCTGTTCCTCACGAGTTATTTTGTTAAGGATGGGTAGGTAGGTCCTAAGTTGTCGTGTCTGTTCCTCACTAGTCATGTTTGTGGGAATGGGTGGGTAAACCCTAAGTTGTCGTGTCTGTTCCGTACTAGTTATGAATGTGGGAATGGGTAGGTAAGCCCAAGTTGTCGTGTCTGTTCCTCACTAGTCATGTTTATAGGAATGGGTAGGTAGGCCCTTAGTTTTCATGCCTGTTCCTCACTAGTAATGTTTGTGGGAATGGGTAGGTAAACCCTAAGTTGTCGTGTCTGTTCCTTACTTGTCATGTTTGTGGGAATAGGTAGGAAGGCCCTAAGTTGTCGTGTCTGTTCCGTACTAGTTATGTTTGTGGGAATGGGTAGGTAGGCCCAAGTTGTCGTGTCTGTTCCTCACTAGTCATGTTTGTAGGAATGGGTAGGTAGGCCCTTAGTTTTCATGCCTGTTCCTCACTAGTAATGTTTGTGGGAATGGGTAGGTAAACCCTAAGTTGTCGTGTCTGTTCCTTACTTGTCATGTTTGTGGGAATAGGTAGGAAGGCCCTAAGTTGTCGTGTCTGTTCCGTACTAGTTATGTTTGTGGGAATGGGTAGGTAGGCCCAAGTTGTCGTGTCTGTTCCTCACTAGTCATGTTTGTAGGAATGGGTAGGTAGGCCCTTAGTTTTCATGCCTGTTCCTCACTAGTAATGTTTGTGGGAATGGGTAGGTAAACCCTAAGTTGTCGTGTCTGTTCCTTACTTGTCATGTTTGTGGGAATAGGTAGGAAGGCCCTAAGTTGTCGTGTCTGTTCCGTACTAGTTATGTTTGTGGGAATGGGTAGGTAGGCCCAAGTTGTCGTGTCTGTTCCTCACTAGTCATGTTTGTAGGAATGGGTAGGTAGGCCCTTAGTTTTCATGCCTGTTCCTCACTAGTAATGTTTGTGGGAATGGGTAGGTAAACCCTAAGTTGTCGTGTCTGTTCCTTACTTGTCATGTTTGTGGGAATAGGTAGGAAGGCCCTAAGTTGTCGTGTCTGTTCCGTACTAGTTATGTTTGTGGGAATGGGTAGGTAGGCCCTTAGTTTTCATGCCTGTTCCTCACTTGTAATGTTTGTGGGAATGGGTAGGTAAACCCTAAGTTGTCGTGTCTGTTCCTTACTTGTCATGTTTGTGGGAATAGGTAGGAAGGCCCTAAGTTGTCGTGTCTGTTCCGTACTAGTTATGTTTGTGGGAATAGGTAGGTAGGCCCAAGTTGTCGTGTCTGTTCCTCACTAGTCATGTTTGTAGGAATGGGTAGGTAGGCCCTAAGTTTTCATGCCTGTTCCTCACTAGTAATGTTTGTGGGAATGGGTAGGTAAACCCTAAGTTTTCGTGTCTGTTCCTTACTTGTCATGTTTGTGGGAATGGGTAGGTAGGCCCAAGTTGTCGTGTCTGTTCCTCACTAGTCATGTTTGTAGGAATGGGTAGGTAGGCCCTAAGTTTTCATGCCTGTTCCTCACTAGTAATGTTTGTGGGAATGGGTAGGTAAACCCTAAGTTGTCGTGTCTGTTCCTCACTTGTCATGTTTGTAGGAATGGGTAGGTAGGCCCTTAGTTTTCATGCCTATTCCTCACTAGTAATGTTTGTGGGAATGGGTAGGTAAACCCTAAGTTGTCGTGTCTGTTCCTTACTTGTCATGTTTGTGGGAATAGGTAGAAAGGCCCTAAGATGTTGAGCCTGTTCCTTATGAGTCATGTTTGTGGAAATGGGTAGGTAAGCCCAAGTTGTCGTGATTGTTCCTCACTAGTCATGTTTGTGGGAATGGGTAGGTAAGCCCAAGTTGTCGTGATTGTTCCTCACTAGTCATGTTTGTGGGAATGGGTAGGAAGGCCCTAAGTTGTTGTGCATGTTCCTCGCGAGACTTGTTTGTAGAGATGGGTGGATGGGTCCTAAGTTGAAATGTTGGTTCCTTGTGGTTTATCAATTTGTCAACATAATGTAGTATTTTTAATTTCATAATAAAAAATAAAAAGAGAAAACAGTACCTTTTTTGAATAAGAAAAATTAATTGTTAAACAATTGAAGCTAAACGTAAAAAAATAGTATTACGATGTATATAAAGATTTAGTAAAGTATGGTTCTCCTGTGAGCTATTATATCCATTAACTCTGCATTATGAAAAGAGTATAGAATTGAATTGCAAAGCTCAATTGAAGCACGTGAAACGTTTATTCAAAATTCATCAAAATGTTACTAAGTTGTGTGGGACGTCATTACATACCACTTTCAACATCACACTGGCCTTGATCCATATCAAATCAATGCATATTTTCTAAATAGAGAGCAGAAATTAATAAATCATATTAACAAACTTAAATCTACATCAAATCCATATCACCTACTGGTAGGCAAATCAGATGTACCTAATCTACATTATAAGGCCATCTTTACTCCTAGCTAGGTATCTCAATTTTCAAGGATGAGAATGAATGGATTCTCCTCCTCCTAAAAGAATGGATCTCGGTTGGCTTTCTAATTTTATTTCTAAGTCTGGAAATATTATACCATTCCCAGTTCAAGAAAGTGGGTTTTTTTTTTAAGCTGCCTCGATCCTAGGGCGTTCCAAGCTCTTTGCAGTGTGAATCTTCAGTTTTAGTAAAAGTTGTCCATTCTTTCAAAAACTTCTTCATGAAGATTTTATCATCTTCAGATTGTGGATGATAAGGAATTAATTATGTGATTGTCTTGAACTCGTGTATCAATTCATTTCCATGCCTTGCATCTAACCCAACAAAGTGCTAACCCAGGTCAGGCACGCCATCGATATAAGAGTATGAGACACCGCCCGAGGGCCTATATAAAAGAACGTGTAGCTGTAAACTGGAGAATTTATATGCTTGAGGAACATCTGGCGTGTGTCTTCCGCTGCTATACAGAACCCCAAATCAGATATCAAATCGATGTATCCTTGATAACATTGATATTCCAGGATAAAGTGTCACTGTTAATGTAGAACTTAAGTACTTCTCTTCCTAGAGCCTTCTCCTCTTCACTGCCAGCTGTGATGTTTTTGTTTGTTTGTTTTTTAAATTTATTTTATAGATTAATTTATCAATAGTTTAAAATACATTTCAGTTGTCATAACTTGATTAATAACTGTTAATTCGGTTATAGAGAAAAGAGATCAACAACAACTTTTGTCATGAGAGTATTGCACAAACCATAAATCCTTTTGAGGACAATGAATCTGTAGCACTGACTCTTTACCATAGTAAACCATTTGATTTTTAACCTTTTGAGCGGTTGATTAATTGATTAAAACTTTCCGGATCGATCGAAAGAATAATTAAATCATATCTCACAATATGTTGCAGTTACAGAAAAATAATCCAGAGTTCCTAAAGTGACTATCCCTCAGGAGTCAGTTCTAGGCCTTTTCTTTTTTTTTCTTTTTTTACTTATGATTATTCAGTAGGCTTTGATAATTATGTTAAACCTATTAAAACCAATTAAAACTGAAAATGAAATGTGCTCAAAGGAATCTTTTAATTGGTTTGTTGAGTACCTTTTGAATATTTAAGACATCATATTTTGGTCCATTTCAGTCAAAAATAACATAATGACTGTTATTGTATGGAAACTCACTTCCTATTGTCAACTGTTGACTATACCAAAGGAAACCGTAACGACGATTTGTAGTGGAGGGCCTATTGAACATCGAAGAGAAATTTTTTATATATTAAAAGTTCTAAGTGTATTTATTAATTGATAAGACCTGCTACATCAACGTAAGGTATGATCAATTGACCTCCCGTCTCAATCGATTGACAATGACAGGTAATACACTCATCCAACATTGAATTAACGATTTTAATCAGTTACGTATTTTAATTAAAAATGTATCAAATACTTCAAATAAAAAAAGGTAATTGGTTCATGGGTAATTCTAGCAAATTTATAAAATTACATTTACAAATTAATTACCCAAGTCCCTTTTTATTAATTTGAACAAATGGCAACCATACTGCATGATATTAAATTACCAAACGTAATTTTGTTTCAATACTGATTTTTAAGAGCTGTTCGTATGTAAACGGAAATATAATATCTACTATATCTCAGTACTGTTGACCTGTACATGTCATTAATGGAAACAAAGGTATTTGATTAGAAAGTATTTGTTTGTTTGTATATGTTTACAAAACATTAAAATCAAGAATGCTTAGTATTCTATTGTATAGCAGCCTTTTCAGCAGCTTATAACAAACACTAAGAAGAGATATTGGGTGATAGCTTTCCACTCGTTCAGGGTCTTTTCCAGGCTTCAGAATAGTTAGTACTATTAATCGCTTGAATGCTTTTGGAAAATTGGCTGTAGCTAATATCTTATTGTAGACTGTTTGAAGCTATTGTTTAACTTTGCTAACATCATGCAGCAGAAATTCCGGAAAGATACCGTCAAGACCGGAAATAACCCACCTCGAACCCACCTACGTACTGCTTTCTAGTTGAGCAGTTCAAATTTTTCGCCAAAAACTAGCTAGGCATGGAATAGTTTTGATGAACGCAATAAGTTCCTTATTAACGCTCCATCAGTAGGTATGGAGGTGGAATGAACCTCCCTCGGAGGGAATGGACACTTTTGAATCGGTTCCGGACTGGCGTGGGTAGATGTAACTACTGGAAGTATAAATGGGGATTGACAATAGATCAGTCATGTTATAGCGGGGAATCTATTCAAGCAATTGATCACATAATTACAGTGTATTTCTTTCATAATCCTGCGTTCTTTCATGGAGGGATTGGCTAGTACAAACAAAATAAGTGAGGCAGGTCGTAAGTGGCTCGATGGATTGGATTTAGCTTTTTGACAGGAGATCACTTTTATTTTATTTTATATTATATATTGCATGACTTGTTGGATCTTAATCCAAATATATATCACAGATTAAAGAAAAAAAACTGAATGGTAGCTGACAAATATATATATAAAAAATTGTTTACAAAAATCAAATTACACCATTTCGTTGATGTTTCAGTTGCTGTGGTAGTTGCCTTTTTCATATGCTGGGCGCCGTTCCACGGCCAGCGACTCCTAGCTGTCTATCTGTCTGGGAGAGGCTCGCAGAACCCTCAGATACTAGTTGCCATTTACAATGCCCTCAATTACGTCTCTGGTATTCTTTACTTCGTGTCTACAACTATCAACCCTCTGCTTTATAACATTATGTCTAACAAATTCAGACAAGCATTCAAGGTTTGTTTTAATTATTATTAGAGTAAATACACAATTTACGGAATTTGTTTTTTAAGGGAAGCTAAGAATTATGTACTTTAATTACCACTGTTTAGTTAACTGACTAATTTTGAACTTCTATATTAAGTCCTCACGAACCATATAAATCTGATATGTCAATAGCCATAAGGTTTAAATGTAGTATCATGTAGAAAATTGTCAGTAAATTATATTCGCACATTCTAAAGAGATTTACAGAAGACAATCAAGTCTTGAAACGACTTTTTACATTTTTTAAACCAATACATATAGAACCAAGAATAGAAACTTAATGCATCGATTCTAAATAAAAAAGAACTTTATGAAGCAACTATTAATTTTTTTATAAGGGTTCCTTCTGAGTCCCTGTTGAACGTTCTCCTGATGTAATAAAAATTGTATGGTTGTTCCCACTATCCTTGAAGCACTATTCTTGAAACACTGACAGAAATATCCAAAGTATGTATAGCCATACATTGGTAGTTTAAAATACATAAAAAACCGTGCAGCTTACCTGAGTTAGATAGGTACAAGACATTTTAAACACTGAAAAATTTTAGAATCGAGGTAGACAAGATAAAAGTTGACATTAAGAAATATTTTAATTTTTTTTCATTAAATAACTGATTTTGCAATATTTAACATGTAATTCAACCCAATACATTTAAAATAATTAAGTCAATTGGAATGTTCTAGAGCACTCTGACCCAAATCTGCAGACCAAACAGGAGAGGTAGCTCTCAAAGCAGGACGTACAGCATGCTCTCACGAGTGGGTCCTCAATCTTCCTTCGTCCATCTGAGGTCATCTGTCTCCACAGGGACTCGGCCAACTTTTAAACAGCCGGCTCAAGAGAAGTCTCACCCGAACTCCTTTGGTAGGAATCTCAGATTACTTCCTGCTGTACATACCATCAGCAATTGTAGTCTCCAGGAGTCAGACCTCTCGGGATATGAGCTGGATTGTAATCACCGGTGACAATGGCAGCAAAGACGGTGTCTCACAATGTAGCCATGAAGTAAATGTTGAGGAACTCACTGTCTCACAACGTAGCCGTGGATTATTTGTTGAAAAACGACGCTGTCTCACATGTAGCCGTAAATTTGAGGAATGACACCATCTCACAAAGTAGACGTGGAACAAATTTTGAAGAATGACGGTGTTTATCAACGTAGCCGTGGATTATTTGTTGAAAATCGACGCTGTCTCACAATGTAGCCGTAAAGTTGAGGAATGACACCATCTCACAAAGTAGACGTGGAACAAATTTTGAAGAATGACGGTGTTTATCAACGTAGCCGTGGATTATTTGTTGAAAATCGACGCTGTCTCACAATGTAGCCGTAAAGTAAATATTGAGGAATCACACCGTCTCACAAAGTAGCCGTGGAGTATTTTAGATGAACGAGATTATCTCACAATTTAGCCGTGGAATAATTGTTCAATAACTTTATTTGTGAAAAAAACTATTGTTATTTAGCTAAGATTCTACAATTGGTAGATGTAATGTGTTATTGATTTGTGGATCAATGTTACAAGGTCTTCAGAGACATCAAACCATGGATGTATTTATCTAACTAAGCACTGACAAAGTGTTTATTTATTAATTAAATAGTACGATATAAAACCATACTACAAGTAATGACATGTTATTATGAATGTGTGATTTTGTTTATTATGAATTTGTGATGTATACCAGCATTTGATGTCTAATCACCTTGGAATCAGACAATAAACCATACAGTACATCAACTAATATATCTAAGGTTGTGTCTAGGTCATTGTTGATCGTTTATTTGAATAGTGTTCTTACAGTGAGTCGAAGACAGAGTTATGTAACTTCCCTATGCATAGAACTCACTCTTATATAGAAGCACTAGATGCATTTTGATCTGATCTCTGTATGTACGCATATACTTAATACCAAAGTATCCTTTATTGAAAAGGTTATTAAAGCTATCAGTATTTCCATGTGATCTTTATTACATCTAAACTGTAATATAATTTATTACATAGTAATTATGTTATAGAACAATAAATAGTGTCGTAATTTGTTATATTTTGTTTAATATATGCCTAAAATCGATGTAATATTCTTTATTTTTAAGTTACAGATCTCCAAGAGATATGAGATCATGGTTTGCGAATGAGTTTTACTAGCGTAAATAAGTATAATAATTGTTACTTAGTTCGATTGATCCTTAGTACGACCAATGTTGAGGAACTAAGGGACCCTCAGCTTACCATGGTATCTTAACCATGTAGTAATGCCTGATTTTAAACAACTGACAAAACCGAGCTTGATAATTATAAATTTTTTCTGCTGCCATCATTAAAACCCTGGCTACCTGCAAACACGAACACCCATTAGGTCACAGCAATGTCTATACTGATGGCAACCATTGTGTCAGTAGTAAGAGGACTAAGAACAGAACCTATCACCTTCAACGCTCAACACCCAAAGAGAAGGGTTACAACACTACACCACGGTATTTTTTATTTATTTATTTATTTTTTTTGTTTGCTACTATAATAAAAACAAAACTAAACTTAATTATTATTTATACGTAAATTATATAGCTCATGAAATATTAAATACGGTTTCATCAGAATCTTGATGCTAACACTTGTGTATCAAAGTCATCAACACACAAGAAGAGACAATATGAGACATAGGTTGACAACAATGAGACAAGATATTTAATATCCTGATTAAATATTAAACTACTGTTTTGCATTGAAATTTATAATTTGTTGTATGTACAACTGTCTCATGCTGAGGACGGGAAAATTTTCAAAAAGTCATACATTATGGGAAATTGTCATGGCATTATGCAAGGGCTCAATTCATATGGGTCCTAGTGGAAATCACTATCAATTTTCTTCCATGCATACTCATCCAAAACATGCTTACCATAATACAAACTTAAAATTATAAAAATCCTAAAAAATACATTATTACTAAAATTTAAGATAAAAAATTAATATCAAAAATAAAAACCAATGAGCACACAACAAATGTAATGCATTTTATAAATGCAATAAATAACTGAAAACTGGTGTTGGATTACGTTAAATTTATATTCATAAATAACACTTTCAGATAAAAATACTAATTAAAAATTCAAATTAAACATCCATTTTTCATAAAATAATACAAAGGATAGATAATGATTTATATTTAGATAATAAATATTTCCCCACTTAGACTACGTATCTTGTGTGTGAGGAGTCATCTACAGTAAGGCTAGTTAACAAAACATATAAACAACTATAAATAACAATTTTCTGTAATTTAAAAAATAACAATGGCTACGATATAAAGTAGCTATAAATACAATTTCTTCATCATAAAAAAAATTAACGTTAGGCCTACTTTGAAATGACGAAAACACTTCAAACTATAATAAATATTAATTTGTGGAAAATAGTGAAATGTAGACCTAATGTATAATATGGAAAATGTAAAATAGTGAAATGAATAGTGAAAAGGCATTATGGTTATTTGTATATCTCAATACGTTTATACATATGGAGACTGAATGTGCATCTCATTCCACTTGTTCCAGCAACTTAATGATCCTTTTTTTTTAATAAATAACCACACTGGAATCCTCTAAATAATAAATTTCATGTGGTATTTTACGATACAGCCAATGAGATAAATGATACAAATTTGATATTTGAATGGAATTGTTTAGTAAACAATTTTATATCGCAAATATCGTTTATTCTAAAGCTCCTCGCCACATTAAGAATCCTCTACCATGTAGCATAAATGTTTATAAGAAATCTGTCAACCAGTGGATTGTTGAAATTGGTAGAGCGGAAATTAAAAGTTACTTTCGTTCTTCCTACACGTAAGTATCGCACAATAGACTACATTCAGAATGATGAAGTGCGCGCGCGTGTGTTTTTGTGTGTGTGTGTGTGTGTGTGTGTGTGTGTGTGTGTGTGTGTGTGTGTGTGTGTGTGTGTGTGTGTGTGTGTGTGTGTGTGTGTGTGTGTGTGTGTGTGTGTGTGTGTGTGTGTGTGTGTGTGTGTGTGTGTGTGTGTGTGTGTGTGTGTGTGTGTGTGTGTGTGTGTGTGTGTGTGTGTGTGTGTGTGTGTGTGTGTGTGTGTGTGTGTGTGTGTGTGTGTGTGTGTGTGTGTGTGTGTGTGTTTTATATGCATGTCTGCGTTGTGCTTGTGTGGGTGTGTGTGTGTAAGTGTGTGCTTTTGTTAGGGTGCGTCTGTGTGTGTGATAGGGGAGTGATGTGAGTAAGTGCAAATGTGACTGTGAATGTGTGTTTGTATGGTAGGTGAGTGGGTGTGAAGTCTCTACTAATAATAGCTCCTGATACAATAAGTATTAATTGCTTATTTGTCCCTTCTTATTGCGCATGCATATATATGATATTCTTTTATATCAAACTAGTTTTAAGTTATATTGTTCTTTATGTTATTTAGTAGTAGTGGCCGACAACATTCCGACTGTTCTGGACTCGTTTCCCCACACACAGGCAGCCGCCCATGTGGGGAACCAATTTCATGTAATTTAGTATATATTTCTTTGTATATGTTATAAGGAGGAAATAAAATACATTTTTCATTTCATTTCATTTTCATTTTCATTTCATTTCAATATTTAAATGCATTCTATTTCTAGTTGAGTAATTGTATTGTAACTGATTAAATTAATATTTAATTTTTACAATTAATATTAATTGTTAAATTATTGTTAAGAATAGTTTTATAACTATTGTTTTGCATTGAAATTAATAATTTTTTGTGTGTACAACTGTCTTGTGCTGAGGACGGGAACATATTCAAAAAGTAAACTGGTTGGATATCTTATGTTTTTTAGTATTGTTTTATTATTGCTCTTTGAGAGACATCAAGAAGCCAAAAATAGAGGAGGAGGCACCCTCTCCCCCCCCCCAAGCCAAAATACCATATTCTAGTACCGACTGCACGTAAGCATGGTAGGCATCCCTGCAGCGATCCACACTCAGCTCATAACTAACCTGTGGGAATCGTAAATTAATTTTCTAATTCTTAGCTTTATGCACTGAACATGGGAAACCCGACATTGCCTACGATCATAAACAACTCCTAAATACTTGACTCGATCCACACATTCAATGCACGAGAGTGTAGATCGCCACAGGAGTACATCCTCAGCACCTTCGCACCAGCACTACGTAAGTACATCGGTGGACACTCAACTTATGGCTTTGGTCACATTAAGAGGAAGAATATATCTTATTTCATAAGCATGGGGATTCACTCTAGTTTTAACTTACGTTTATATGACACAATTCAATACGTACTATCATTATAATTATTATATTACTAAACCACTTTTTTCCTTTTTTTATCTTTACTAAGTCCCAAAAAGCCTGCTTGTAAGTCTCGTTACTCAAAGGCTAAGGCCACTGACAGAAAATAGTTTCCCTTTAGATAGTAAATGTTAGTCGCAAGGCACATGATCTTCTTTCTAAGCGTTTCTGTATAAAATGGTTGAGAAGAGCTTTAGTGCACTACCCTCAAGTGCATCAGTTCCCTAAAATATCAAACATTTTTGTAGAACTTAACAAAGAGTTATTGTTAAAACGCCAGAATAAGCTATAAAAGCTGAATTTCTATGGCATCTCTGGTATTCGAAAATGTTATCTCAAAACCACTGGCAAAAGATGTTTTTGAATGAACAGTCTGAAGAGTGGAAGAGTCAAGGTTGAGTGGAAGAGAGGACTTCATAGTCCTAACTCCACCTTTAAATAAAGACAATCATTCATTCATTCATTCATTCAAGAGGTTTTAAAGTGGAGTGTGATGAGCCCCAGGGTTTTATTTTGAGACTGCTTCTTTTTTCCGTTTAACACGTATAACCCCATTCAGTAATATCAAAATCACTGCTCTATGCTGTTGATACAATTTTTGTAAAACAGTCGTACATGTTAAACACCCTCTGAGGAGTTTTATTTAAATTAAAAAAAAAAACTAAAACTATTTTAACTATCTTAAGATCTTGATAAAGGTAAACATTTAGTAATTAGATTATAGTAGATGGATTATGATATTGATACATTATGAGAATAATATCACGTTAATATATAGAGTTTTTAGAAATCTTTTTCGATAAACACTTAAAATGGGAGCCTCATAACGACACCATATTAAAGAAGTTATCAAGCGTCTTTCATAAGGCTCCTCAACTTATGGGTTAGCAGTTACACAATGTCTGCGTAATACACCTGTTAACAAGTAGTAATAAGCTTTATGAGGTAGGAAATTGTTGCAGAACTAATGACATCCTGATCTTTCAACAAAATATTCAGTTTATGATTAGATCAGATAATCTAGAAAACGGCATGCCTGTCTTCTTTTCCTAAGCATGGGGACTCACTATAGTTTAACTTATACTTGTATAACACAACACAATCCATTCTTAACTATCAAGAACTATATTCTTAATTCTTCAACCAAAACTAATTTTCAAAATCCGTAAAACAATAATAGAACAATAATTGGCACCCAAAGACTAAGTGAGTGATTATCCAGGCACCTAATATACGTCAAAGTATATAATATCCTTGTTACGTTAGTTCAAACATACCATACAAAGGTTTCATGAAAACTATTCGCTAACTACTCAGAAACCCATTTTATTCAATCGGTGAGCCCTTTTTAGTTTAGATTTAGTTGTATTTTGAGTATTATTCTTAAATACTCAAAAGTAATTGAGGCTCCCCCTTACCCCGGATAATTTAAAGGGTAACAAAAACAAAGGCTCAAATTTGTAATCACTTGGTTGTTAAAAAACTAGCTAACTACGTTTTTATTATTATCTTATAGATTTTATAGTTTCAGGTCAAAGTATTTAAAGAATTACTGTACACAATTTATAGGTGTAATTTCGACTTTTCCAAAGCTGTAAAGTGTTTAATGGCAATAAACGATTCTTATATCGTTATCATCATTATTATTACTAGATGAAGCGTGACATTTCTGCCACTAGACATTTTAAATTCAAATTTTGCGTGTTTTAGGGTAGTATTTTTCTTTATTCGTAAATAGGACATAACTCTTAGTACAGCGCATAAAAAATGCAGTTATTTTTTGTTCATTTGTAGGTTTTATCAATATAATAAAGAATGGTAATATATACTATTTGTAATACATTTCTCGTTATGTAACATTTTCGTTATTTTAATGACATAAACCCGATTAATTCCACAAAATCAGAACTGCCATTATGAGTACAACATTTAAGTATAAAGCATTTACCACCGTAATATGAATTTTGTTTTATCAATACGCATCAATAAAATATACATTGGATTCCACGTACAGGCTTATACAAACAAATAAAATAGTTTACCCAATTAAATCAACAAAATTATAAAATATCGATAAATCACAAGATACAGTATCGTTTTTAAAACATGAATATTAAGGTTTGAACTATTAGACCTCACTCTTGAATAGTTTCGATGAGTTAGATATTGTAGCTAATCAAAACTTCATACCATATACTGAATACATTATATACTAAAACAGTAATAATAATAACAACACGTACAGTATTACACTCGAACAAAAAAAGTCAACAAACCACAAAAACTACCTCTTACAAGTACTCCTGCTTAGCAATAAAAACCAATTATAAACTCGAGAAAAAACCCTCTTTGAGTTAAACTTTACCTGGCCTTTTAATTTTTTTTAGGTTTAAACTTTTCAATTTATTATAGTGTTATTCAAGTTAAGTAAGTACAAAATATAGGGGTCCCACCTGATTGTCACTATTCAACTAGTGAATATCAACCCCACGAACACGAATCAACAAACATTTCGTTCCGAAGTACCGTTTTTCGTCAAAAAAATTAAGTCAATATAAAAATATTTTTAATAAAAACTGTGTATATTGTTACATTATTCTTAATTATTTTTTTTTCTCCTGAACGTGAAAATGACATAACTTTCTTCG
>JAQJVL010000366.1:867570-938508 GCA_035578905.1 Stictocephala bisonia | reverse complement strand
CTTAGTTACTGAGATACAGTTAGCTCCAGATAATGGTACCTTTAAGTTGTCCTTAGTTACTGAGATACAGTTAGCTCCAGATAATGGTACCTTTAAGTTGTCCTTAGTTACTGAGATACAGTTAGCTCCAGATAATGGTACCTTTAAGTTGTCCTTAGTTACTGAGATACCAGTTAGTTCCAGATAATGGTACCTTTAAGTTGTCCTTAGTTACTGAGATACAGTTAGTTCCAGATAATGGAACCTTTTTTCAATTAACACATTTTACTTACCATACTATATTTCTCTAATCTAAGCTTTTCAATAACTGAGAATAGATTAAACATTTACTTACCTTTGCAGGGTGCATCTTCATGCCATACAATTCACATCTACGAGCTGTCTCCAACAGATTTAAATCCGCTTCTGCTGGTGACTGACCCCTAAATACAAAAAGTTTTAAATTTTCCATTCCAGCGACAGATATTGATTTTAATTTATTGCCTAAAATGTTTACAGTATATTGTATTCAATTAAGGTAAATCGATCAATTGCCATATTATACAACTTACATTAACTTTGTTTGTTTAACCAAAACCCCAATTTGTTCAAGTCTTATTTAACTTTAAAAAATAGGATTTTTGGTTACATGATATGTCAATCAAATATAACATTTTTGATTTAACTTAAAACGTTTTCTCTTATAAAATATATTGGTATTACGTGATTTAGGACATAAATACCCTAAATTTTTAAGTTTTTCAGCTGAGATCCATAAATAAAGTGCACGTTTGTTACAAGTATAGAAATGTGAAGGTTTGAACATTTTACTCAATCTTTTTTCTCAAGTTAGGTCATAAAAACAATTTTTTTACAGTTTTCCCATAAGAAATACATTGGAGCCATTTTTGAGCTTCCATCTTTAAAAAAGAAAAAAGTAAACTTTTGTGAATTTTCCTGGAGGTTTCAGACCAAGAGCTTCAATTCAAGTATACATATGTAGGGGTTAGGACGACCGGGAAGTGCCTCAACATTTAGTATCAGTCAATCAGTGAGTCATTTTTATCCTTATTTACCACTACACAAGTATAGGTGGGTGGGCCTCACCAAATAAACAGTTGTCACTAACTGATGATTGAACAATTGCCAAATTTGAAAAGAATACGATTTTGTCTATCAAAAATAATACATATAATAGAAGGGTTGATATCTGAGGATGGAGTATTATATATATTGAAATCATCATTTATTTTTCCACATAGGATGTACATTATATAATGCATTTATATGATTTACTATACAGGATTAATAAACAGTTAATAAAGGTCTTTACTATTAGAACATCATACTGCAAATTAGACCTCAAAAGGATTATCCTAAACAAAATGGCGGTGCTCTAAGTTTCAATATTGTTCTTATGTGCAAGATTTTAAACAAATTAATCAAGCTGGATATAGTCCAGCTTGATTAATTTGTTAATACATCATTATTTACACCAATGTTGGCACTAGTGGTAGAGTGGTGTAACCCATCTACTTGGAGACAAAGTGTTGTTGAGGTTGAAGGCGATAGGTTTTATGCATGGTCCTTCTCTTAATACTGCCACAGCGTCCATTCAATGGTTGCCATCGACGATGCGTGACTGTCTTTGGGCCGATGACTGCCATTACAAGTAAATTACCAGCACTCTGACTGGCATTCCGGTCGGAGACGAATATACATATAAATATATATTATTCAGATGCTAAAATAATATTAAAAATTATATGTTATGTTGAACATCAAATCTGTTATTTTGAAATTAGATATATTAGTAAAAACAATATACAGTAGAAACACTATTTTCCGTCAGGGGTCGGGACGGCGGCCGTGACGGATTGGAGAATAGACGGATTATAGAGAATTCATCCAAACACACTTATATTTACCCACATGCACAGTGGTATTGACCCACCCACCCACCCATACATGCACAGTGGTATTGACCAACCCGCCCAACGATACACACACAGTGGTATTGATCAACCCGCATACCCATACATGCTCAGTGGTATTGACCCAACCGCCCAACGATACAAACACAGTGGTATTGACCCAGCCGCCCACCCATACACACACACAGTGGTATTGACCAACCCGCCCACCCAAACATGCAAAGTGATATTGACCCACCCAGACATGCACAGTGGTATTGACCCACCCGCCCACCCATACACGCACAGTGGTAATAAAAAGCACCACTCGGCCCGCATTCACCCGCCCCTACCTATCACCGTTTGGCCCGCATCCACCCACTCATGCCTATCACCACTCGGCCCGCATTCACCTGTAACCTGCCTATCACTGCTCGGCCTTCATTCACCCGTCCCCTGCCTATCACCGCTCGGCCCACATCCATCCGTCCCCTCCTATCACCACTTGGCCAGCATCCACCCGTCCCATGCCTAGCACAATTTCACTTTGCACTTCAATAGCACTTTGGGTATCAACCCAACTGTAAATGTATAGTTGGGTGGGTGGGTCAATATCACTGTACGTGTATGGGTGGGTGGGTGGGTCAGTACCACTGTACGTGTATGAGTGGGCGGGTGGGTCAGTACCTCTGTACGTGTATGAGTGGGTGGGTGGGTCAGTACCTCTGTACGTGTATGAGTGGGTGGGTGGGTTAGTACCTCTGTACGTGTATGAGTGGGCAGGTGGGTCAGTACCACTGTATGAGTGGGTGGGTGGGTCAATACCACTGTACATAATAATAACTTCTCATTGCCACCTGAGGCGAATTGTTCACAACACTTGGACGATGCATCATCGACAAAATGACAGTTAGATAAGCCAATGTTTAAGGTAGGCTAATAGTTTTCATTTTTACTTGCTAAAACTTAAACTGTCACTGTCCTTTCATAATGTAGAGAGAGAATATTTCAGAACAAAATATTAGTTGAACTGCTTGCTCTAATTTAATAAAAGTTGCCAAGTATGGTATATCATTAAATAAACAATAACACATTTAAGGGGTGTTATTAAATGTGTTTATGAGTCGTAACAGATTTCAGCTTCTGTTGCGATTTTGGCATTTTAATGATAATCAGGCACCTAGTACTGCTGGAAGACTGTCTAAAATTGCTCCCCTTCTTCAGGTATTGAACACTACATTTAGCAACTTGAAAATAGCAGAACCAGACCTTGCTATATACGAATCAATGGTTCCATTTAGAGGAAGTTTGATATTCAGGCAGTACTTGCCAAAAAAAGCTCACAAATATGGTGTAAAGTTGTTCAAGCTATGTGACCAGACCGGATATACATATAAAGTGAAGGTATATTCTGGTAAAGGATCAAATGTAACTCCAGAGCATTCCATGGGAACATCTGTAGTTTTAGAGCTGTTTAACTCTTATCTAGACACTGGAAGTACTATCTATGTAGATAATTACTACAACTCAGTGGAGTTGGCCAAAGAATTACTGAGCAAATCAACTCATGTTGTTGGTACCTTGAGAGCTGATCGTGTTGGTATACCCAAGCAGCTGATTTTTTCTGAAAAACTAAAGAAAGGGGAAATGGTGTGTGCTGAAAATAAGGATGGCATTGTTATAACAAGATGGCAAGACAAGAGACAAGTCTTAATGTTGTCAACAAAACACAGAGTGGACATGGTTTCTTCAGGAAAAAGGAACCGTAAAGGAAACCCCATAATAAAACCATTAGTAGTAGAAAGCTACAATAAATTGAAATCCGGCATCGACCTTGCCGATCAGATGGCATCATACTCTTCTGCAATTCGTAAGACGCTACGATGGTACCACAAAGTAGCTGAGCATTTGCTGTTTGGAACTTGTATAGTCAACTCATGGCTGGCTTACAAGAATAACGCTGTTGGAGCTCCATCTCGCATTTCTATAACTGAATTCAAGGAAGATATCTGCATGAATCTAATGGAACTGGCAGACAATGATGTGATCTCTCAAGTACAACAAACAGGGCACCACTACCTCAAGGAATCTAATGACTTTGTTGGTGTAGGTATAAATAAAAGACGTCAACGGAGGGCGTGTAAAATCTGCTACTCGAGAATATCATCATCAAAGGACAGAAAGAAGGCCAAAAATATGACTCGGGTTACTACTTATTGTGCAATGTGCCCTGGTACTCCATACATGTGCAAAGAGTGTTTTGAAGAAAAACACAAGTAATGAATTTTAAAATTTTACAAATGATAATTTTGTTACATACAATAATTGTGTTATGATTAATAAATGTAACAACAATATCGTAATACTAATTTTTTAAAATTATAATTCCCTCTAGCTGCCAACTTTCAATTGTAGAATGCACTGTCGTGCCGATCGTTACAACAAAATAGGTGGTTTTTGGTCTGTTGCTGGGCAATACTTAAGTAACTAAATGAAAAGAATAATATTACTCCGTTTACTTTGGATATTGAACTGTTCAATAAGTTAGTAGATTATCCGATAGATCGTTCTGTTTGCTGTCAAAAGTATTAAATCTATTACCTTGCATTGGCACTGTTGTCGTTTCGATCGGCCGACACGTTACTATTTTAAGACCACAGTTGCCGTGCCGATCGGAATGATGTGGCACTTAACGTGTTAATGTAAAACATAAGCATGTACATTATGTAATAAGCAGAAAAAATAACTATCATCATTATTAAAATTAAACTGCAGAACAGAGTAACATATTAAAGCCTAGTTCCCACGGCTTGTGTTTTCGCAACACAGGCCCGATATCGGTACACGGGTAGTGTGTTGCTTCGACTCGCCTGTGTAAGCATCGCGGCTTAAAACTTTGCCTTTGTAGTGCCACCTCTTTCCCCATGTTGTACGAGACCTGTTCAGGCAGCCACGGACGGCCTGTCCGTACGTCAGGCGTACTCAGGCGAGCTGTTCCAACTACCTGTTATCTGTTAGACGGCAGATGAGGCCTTGCGGATGGCAGGCCATTGGAACAAGGCTTATGTGGGCTAGACGGCTGGAAGGGGAACTGTCATCTTCTAGACAGATGAGTCATACGGCAACTGTCATATCGTGGCGTGATGAACCCAGACACTGACGGATAACAGAACCTGGCGGAAAATAGGGTGACGGACAATAGGGTTTTCACTGTACTTTTTTCACATTGACCCTTTTAAATTTAATAATTGAAAGCATCTTTTGTTAAAATTTTGATTAACATTTATTCCATCAATTGTCAATGAATTGCTTTTCATAGTTTTTGTTAAATACGATTAAGTAGTTATCGATGAGCTGCTGGGCAAACTTACATGTGTTTTTTGTGATTCTCCATGATCCGCCTCTCGAGGTCGCGGTCTTGGTGAGGCACAAACTTGTAGGTGGAGAGGTAGGAGGCATCTGGGTAGTCCTCTGACACATAGTCCCCACACTCCGCTGTCACAAACCGACACAAGGGTCAATGAGAATTGTAACATGACTTTCTATTTCAAGCATTCAATCCCCAATAATAATGCGTGTCAGATAAAATATATTTCTGTGATTCACATAAGCGTTTACACATTTACTATGATTATTTTTATTTACTAAAACACATATAGTGGTATTGAACCACCTCCCACTCATACATGTACAATGGTATTGAAGTGTCGTTACCATGGTAAAGAACTATTCTAGTAGACCATAAGTTGATTTTGGTACAAAATTGAGTATTTTTATCATTTGTTACAGTTAAATATGCGAAACTTCATTATTTGTCCTTGAATATTATTCCTTCAGATTTAAAATTGAAAACCTCAATATCAACTTATGGTATCTAAATTGAACCTTTAATAATCATACAATGTTCACTTTAACTCGTTAGAACAATAAACACGAACCATACAGTTCAAATAGAACAGAATGTTTTAGCCCGCTGACAGGAAAAATGTATATGTCTACTATGGGGCTTTCGACTTCTCAGCGGTGGCTTGACAATTTGAAAAACAGCCACATTAGCTGAGTTAAAATTATTCTGTGAAAGATCAATATAACAGTGGTTGTGTAATATCAATAACTTGTGTTACAGTTCTTTCGAAAGGCAAAATATAACAACTGACCACCATTCACTCCAGGCACTCAACTTAAAATACCTTTATAATTTTGCTCTCTACATTAGGTCAATAACTACAAAAAAAGGAAAATTAGTGATAATGTAATTAAATGTGATCTAACATTGAAAAATAACAAAAAACACACAGTTTTGATCCTACCACCTAGAATAGCTGTGAATGATAAAATAACAATCAGTATTATTTATAATACAGTAATACTTAAAAAATTTAAAATACGTACTACTGTACGTGTATGGATGGGTGAGTGGGTAAATACCACTGTACGTGTATGGGTGGGTGGTAGGTCTATTCATTTTATGAGGTTTATTGAGAGTATAAGGAAACAAATATAAATATGATTATAACGTTTTGCTGTCATGGTATTAAGATTGAAAGTAGGAATATGTTGTCCTACATATAAATAGTAGGAATATGTTGTAAATACTATGTGAAGAACGATTTGGCATAATGCATTTAAACCTCAATTCTCTAATTTTTAACTAAAGTTACCACTAATTTATTCTGATGAATCAAAACAATATCATTATGTTAACTTTTCTTAACACAAATATATAAAATCATCCAAAACTGTAAAAAGGCTTCATCTTCGGAATATAATTACGTAGAAAATGAGACATATTCCAATAAAATTTTCCTGTAATGAAGCAGACCCTCAAACCATTCACAAACTTTTATTGCTTCTTTGGTTTCCAGTGCTGTGCAACATAGTTCCTTAGGATATAATATGCAATGAGGCACTTCTCAGACAGTTCAAACAGTTCCTATCTACTCCACATCTTCCCATTTTGCAAGACATCCCACTATATGCTGGATCACTTAAGGAAACCGTTTTGCTCCAAAAACACAGGTTTCTTTCAACGATTGAGTCCGTAATAATGGTGGTATCATAATACTTTTGTCTTTTGATGATGAACTATTTTAGTGTACCATAAGTTGGTTTTCATATTAAATTGAGCAAATTCATAATTTGTTTACATTACAAACTCCCCAATTGTATTGTTACATATGAGATTTTTTAACTCATAATAATAATAATAAAAACAAACTGTACATTTGAAATAGAACAGCATGTTTTGGCCTGCTGTTGCTAAAATTGCATATTTACTACAGGACTGTCGATACCCCGGAGGTGACTTCGCAGTTTGGAAAACGGCCACTTTAAATTAGAAATTCATCTCTTTGTTTAGCTTCCCAGGTAATATAAAACAAATTTTTACCAAAAACCAACTGGGCAATAATTTGGAATATGTCTGATGATCAAAAAAATTTTCTGGTATCAGAGCACATTACTGTCATCGGTGGAATGAACTTTGCTCGTAAGGAATGGACTATGTTGAGTCGCTTTCACGAACAGGTGTGGGAAGATGTCCCACTTACAACTACTGGTATATAAGTGGGGAATGTCAAATGACTAGTCATGTGATTGTTGAGTCGAAACTCAAACTATTAATCACATGGTTGATGCTTGGCCATTGTATTCTTCTCAGGAAGGAGCTAGGAAACCTGGATTTAGCTCTCTCATTGGGGATCAATATTTAAACACTAAGACACAAGTACTTTACATTTTATTATATTTGGATTTTTATTTTAATATTGATCCAATTTCAGATTTTTCATTCTTCCTCCTTTTATTTTTGTTTCTGGCTATATATATTAAGAACTAAATAGCAAATCAATTTTTTAGTACATTACTTCTGCTTTTCTGATGGAAAACTCAAACTTCTTTGATAAAGTTTCCTATCACTTTTATACACAGGCACACACACACTTTTGGCAGAAAGTTATTTACAGCAATTTTTCTTTGAGTTCTTGTATGTTCTGCAGACTACTGGCATATACAAACGACTTCAAATAACCTGAAAGAAAACAGTCATGGACCAGTCAAGACCTCTAAGAGGAAACTCATCTTTCTGTTTAGGGAGCGTTTTGCTTCGTGAAAAACGTCACAAACATGGGTTTCTATTTCAAGGATTTGGTCCATATTCATGATCCTATCTCAACAAGAATTTGATATTTGAAGAACTATTCTGGTTGACCATACTTTTATTTTTATGAAAAATTTAGTATTATTGTAATTTTTTTACAGTTATAAATGTGAACTTTTAAATTACATTCTCGATTATTATAAATTGAAAAACTCATAATATCAATTTATGGTCAACTTGAAAGAACCTTTGATAATAATATAATGTTTATCATAACATAACACATAATGATAATAAACATGAATTGTACCATTGAAATATAACAACATGTTTTAGGCTGCCAATTTGTCAATTTTCCAGTTGTGGCTCAGCAGTTTAGGAAACAGCCACGTTAATGATGTTCAGCAACAAGTGTGTGGAAAAGAAGCTTTTTGAAACAAAATTATTGATAGCAGATAAAAAAATAAATAAAATGAAGAGCGAACCTTGGACAATGTAGGAGGCCATGAGTGCGGCAGTATTCTCGTTACACTGGATGTGGCCCTGACTAAGATCCCGCTTGACCTGGAGGCAGAACAGGTACCGAGTGAACTCCTCTTCTAGCTGTCCAGGGTCCGGAGTGTAGAATTTCACGCAGAAGTACAGCAATGGATCTACTAAACTCAGACCCACTTGCCGCGCTACAGGTTTCTCCAGGTCCAGCCAATACTACTCACAAAACAAGCACAAATCTTGGAATATTAAACAAAATTTTTTGTTTGTAAATTTTAATATGAGAGAATACAGCATTTAAAAAAATATTGGTGATAAACCTGACATAGGAAATACTTTTATTTCATCAGTTTAAAAGTTAATAAATTAAGTTGAAATGAACATTTCTATTAAAAGGAAGGTTACTACTTTATGTTAAAACTGTCTTAAGAAGTTAAGGGGAAATTTGAGGAACTAATTTTATATTACAAGTTTTCTAAGGAATATATTAAACTAGAAAATTACTGCATCAATAATAATTACCCGAGTTCCAGTGTTGTCCTGATACTCCAAGCCAAAGTAGTCAGCTTCCAGCAGATGCAGCTGCTTGCATACCTGATCAAACAGCACTCTGCCCACTGCCTTTGCCTGCAACATGTCAACACACTTGTCATTTAAATATTTTAAAAGTAACTTCTTAGCACTTTAGGTAAACATTATTTCTCTCCAAATAAACCTTCCAACAAAACACCATTGTTTATAAAACCATAAATCGTTGGGTAAAACAACCACCCGAGTAGCCAGTTTGAAGCTGACACCTTTCAATCCAAGATATAGATCCTTGCGTAACCCTAATGCTCTATCCGAGAAATGACACTAATCTCTGTGCTGCATGGTTGTAATATCATTGTTTTTTTTTTTTTTTTTAATGAAACTCATTATATTCTTTGCTCTAATTTTACACGCATTATTTTATTTGATATTTTTTAGAATGAAACTCATTATGTTCTTTGCTCTAATTTTACACTCATTATTTTATTTACTCATTACACACTATTTACTCATGAAACATCAAGATATCTATGATTTATTTAATAGATATACTAACAATCGATAGTTAATATCTAACATGTTCACTGCCCATTGGTTTGAGGGCAATACAATAAAGCCAATAACAGATGGTATGGAATTTTAAAACTTGTAGTCATACCACACAACCTCTCTTTGATACCTCTGTACGTGTTTGGAGGGGTCAGTAATAAAACACATTCAAATTGTATATACAGCCTAAACAAGGAGTTGATGCCCAGCAAGCCCATACTTGTATGACCAAGATGCATGATTACCATAATATGAAACCCATATCATGCGTAAGGGTGGATTTCTACCTATATCTTTTACTCGTTTGATCAGATATACATAAGAAGACATTTTCGCACTAACACCTCCGAGATATATGTTAGTACAATATCTAATTTGAATGTTTTGAACTTCCATGATCGCATTTAAAAAATGTAAACTTACTGTTTAATGTGGATTTACTATTATTAGTTAATTGGTTTACTTTTACAATTACAAGGGGACAGTGTTATAAAAAGAAGATTACGAAAGTAATTACTTCGCCCATAACCAAAACTTAATGGGAACTATAGTGAAGTTAAAAGTCCTCTTAAGACGCAGGTTATTATTTTATTATCTCACGTGGAGAGATAGGCCATTTTATTATCTCACGTGGAGAGATAGGCCATTTTATTATCTCACGTGGAGAGATAGGCCATTTTATTATCTCACGTGGAGAGATAGGCCATTTTATTATCTCACGTGGAGAGATAGGCCATTTTATTATCTCACGTGGAGAGATAGGCCATTTTATTATCTCACGTGGAGAGATAGGCCATTTTATTATCTCACGTGGAGAGATAGGCCATTTTATTATCTCACGTGGAGAGATAGGCCATTTTATTATCTCACGTGGAGAGATAGGCCATTTTATTATCTCAAGTGTAGAGATAGGCCATTTTTATTTTGTAGGCTCATTGAACCAATATCTTAAAACAAAGGAATAAACAGTTTTATTGTCACAATGAGAAATGAACCTGAATTAGCAGTATGTTAAAACACTGTCTTAAAGTTTCATAGCAAAAAACCCTGTTTTAGCTCTAATCATATGTTTTGATAAGTATGACACAAAGATATTGCGAACTTTTAAGAGGGGGGAATAAGGGCTATAAATAGTAGTATATTATATGATTTTATATTACGAGTATATTTTAAACAAATTCTAAACTTTTTAATAAATCTTATTGCTGATTGCCCCGCAAATAAAATGCAGAGCAGATTAGTAATAAATATCAATTCTGAAAATCTTCCTTAGAGTAAAAATTTTCTAAGGAGTCAAAATATAAGATAGCATTATAAGAGGATCATCTTTTAAGTAAATTTAAGAAACTAATCTTAATATATAAAATCCAAAAACAATGTACTCACTCATCACGAAATCTCCAGACCCACTGAGCAAATGTTAGTAAAATTTGAAGTGGTTAGCTTTTGTATCATAGAGACCTACTAAGAATTTCTCGAAATTAAGGGGGTATAAACAGCCCCTCAACGTTTCTATTTTCCATAATAGTAACGTTGGCATTAATTTAATAATTTATTTCAAACTGTTGATACATAAAACATAAACAAGATACAAAAGCTTGGCTAATTTGATTGTCATTGTAAAAATGTTTAAGGTAATGTCTATTAACTCTTGTATGAATGCACTACTTTGCATTGCCCAAAAGTAGTTCTGTAACGTTTTCTGGACAATAAAACTTTGCTATCTAGGAGAATGGCAGCAAGTTGAGCTTTTATACCAATTTGATGGTTAAGAGAGAATCATGAAAGGGAAGGTAAGCAAGTGCAGAGAAACACCCTGTAGTGAAGCAAGGGTTGTCACCTAGTATTTAGACAAATAGATCCACATTTAAGTGGCCTAAAATGATTAATGTTTGAAAAATTCTCCATCTTAACCATCCATCAAATTCTTAATCTGAATTTGTAGTTTAAGGCAAGTGTATACTTGATTACAAAGTAAGTCCAAATTTACATTAACAAGTTCACATAACTTGTTCTCATAACTTGAACGAAACTCTGTTTTACTGTTGAATTTTGGAAAAATAACAGACAAATAAAAATGTTATACGAAAATTAAAAGAATTATTAGGAAAATAAATAAATAATAAAATTAGAAATTTGCTGTGGATCAACTTTGATAAACCTAATAAACCAACTCAACAACCTTTGTTTTATTAAAAAAAGTTAAAATGGTTTGAAGTGGTAATTTAATGTTATGAAAATTATTTTTTGGAAACAGTAACCAATTTATGTGTAATATGGTTTTAATATTAACCATCAAAATCACCATACAACAAAAAATATTATATATATATATCAAGACAACACTTAGCAATATTTTTTCGTGTTTATTAAGATCGATTTCGGTCTCGTAAAACAATCTTCAGTTGTACAATACAGTCATAACCTTACAGTGCACGCACGCACGCGCACACGCACACATTACTAAGAAATCTAATGGCCTAAGCAATCTAATGGCTACAAATGTCAAACAATAAAAATCTTATTTATACGCAGATTACAGAGATTTACTTTTAAAACAAAATTCACAAGATAAAATATTAACAGAAGCCAAAACTTAATGGATTAATTTTCAACAACTCAAAAACAAATATCATTCACTTTGAACCCAACAATCTCCACAGATATTCAATAAAACAAAATTCAATACCACTGATCTAAATATTGTTGATTCCCACGAATTTCTTGGACTGCACTTTGATACAAATCTAAATTAGAATCACCACATTCATTATTTATTTAGTTAACAAATTAAATAGCTATCATTATTCTCTTAATATTTTATGTCACAGTGCACATCTCTAGACACATATTAATTTAATGGTATGATATATTACATCTCTGTTGATTCAATATTAACATATGGAATGCTGTTTGGGGATCACAAAATAACTGTAATGAAATATAAATTACACGCAAGACATCCAAAACATTAGCATAGAAAAATAAAAAGAACTAGATGTCCCTCTCCTCCAGACAGTTTGAGATTTAAACCTACCAAGTACATGTATTTATTACGTGATTAATTAAAAATAATTTAATTTTTGAGTTTATTTTCACCAACAATTTTAAAACAAGAAACAATTCAAGATTTGAATACTCTAACCACCCTATGTCCTTATTTTTAAAATGGCTATTATATTTCTTGATTAGTAATAAAAGTTTAGTTATAAAAATAATTTAATACTCCTAGCAAAAGCTTTCCACAATGTAGAAGAATATTTTATGTAGAAAACAGAACACAACCTGAAAAATTTTACATTATTTTAATTTATTTATAGCCTGTTTAATTTATTAATTTATATTTTGATGATGCACTAGTGTTATGTACCTTATAATTAATTATTTATACATATTTGCAATTACAGAATGATTAGTATAATATGTGTAAACTGCTTATTTCTTTAGAAAATGATTAGCCTAAATGTTTAAATGTCTAAAATGCCTAAATGATTAGCCTAAGTTCTCCTTGAAACATTTAAAGTGACAGGTCACCGGATACCTGTAGTAAAACACAATGCAGAGAGGGCTATTGTACGTGAACGAAGGAGAATGAATAATAAGAGACCTCGTAACTTCTGGCAAACTTGCCATTTACAGTACATTTCTGAATTACGACAAATTCAAGTACAAATTATGACTATGACTACTGACTTGTAAAGACAGGGATTAATTATGACTATGACTACTGACTTGTAAAGACAGGGATTAATTATGACTATGACTACTGACTTGTAAAGACAGGGATTAATTAGTAATTAAATAAATGTTAAATCGAGCAAATAAAATACATGCAGTTGGCCACTGATCTATTAGTAATAAAAAAAATTAATTGAAACAAACAAAATGTAGAATTATTAAACTAAGTTGTTAGTAGAGAAGAGTATTTTGAATTTCAATTCTAGTAGGTTGGTAGTACAGTAGTTAGTAAAGCAGACTCTACTAAACTAATGATAACTGCAACCTATGTCCTGCATCTTAAATGGCTTGTCCACATTCAGCCGCTACCGTTGGGGATAAATTATTACCTATGTGTTCCCTGAATCAAGCTTTGTACCTAATAAATTCTACAGACAGTCCTATATAACATAGATTATGCAACAGTAAACATTCTCGAATTATAACTAAGGCAAAAATACCTCTCATTGTGCATTAACTGTTTAAGTAGTTTGAAAACATATAAATATATAAAACCCTGAAACACATCAATTTACACTGTACCAAACATTTGGATATTAGAGATGAACTGAAGAAGGGACTCCAACCCGATTGTACAGTTAGACGAGTTCTCACTGATCCTACACGTACAGTGGTATTGACCCACCCGCCA
Source organism: Stictocephala bisonia (assembly GCA_035578905.1). Classification (NCBI taxonomy): domain Eukaryota; kingdom Metazoa; phylum Arthropoda; class Insecta; order Hemiptera; family Membracidae; genus Stictocephala; species Stictocephala bisonia. Next base: position 924,578 of record JAQJVL010000366.1, on the reverse strand, counting down.
CCCATACACGTACAGTGGTATGGGTACAGTAGGACTGTACGTGTTTGGTCGGGTGGGTCAGTAGGACTGTACGTGTTTGGGCGGGTGGGTGGGTCAGTAGGACTGTACGTGTTTGGGTGGGTGGGTGGGTCAGTAGGACTCTACGTGTTTGGTCGGGTGGGTCAGTAGGACTGTACGTGTTTGGTCGGGTGGGTTCTCTTTAAAACATTGTTTGTTAAAAGTATGTTATTATGCATTATATTGCATTATTATGTTATTAAAACATTGTTTGTCAATGCTAATGTACGTGTATGGGTGGGCGGGTAGGTCAATGGCAATGTACTTTCATGGGTGGGTGGTTGGGTCAATGCCAATGTACGTGTATGGGTGGGTGGGTGGGTCAATCCCGATGTACGTTTATGGATGGGCGGGTAATTAATAACAAAAGTAATTTACATCCCATTGCGAGTAAATTTAATCTCGCCCATCCATAAAATTATGTATTGACCCACCCGCCCGCCCATACACGTACGGTGGTATTGACCCACCCGCCCACCCATATACGTACGGCTAGACTTGTGTATGAGAGATACCGTGTGGTTGACATCACTTGAAGCCGGGTACACGTACCAAGAAGCAAGAAGTAAGTTTAAGTTGATTGGTTACTTGAACAAGATTACTGACTTTATACCAAATTATCATTAACTAATCGAATAATCTAGACTATCCACATAATTTTATTACCAAAAAATCAATAAAAAAACATTTTTTTGAATGCTTGCCTAAACATTGTACTGAAAAACAACTGTAAAAAGCAATAAATGTGTAGTATTTCAAAGTAAGCAGTGCAGAATTTTATTAATTAATAATACCAGTTCATACCACACAACAAATATTTTTAACAATATAAGTACACTTTGTTAAAATATTACGGTGATGGAATTTGGTTCCTCAGACCAGAGGGGTCATGATGAATGTCTGAGGAAGGCAAACGTAATTTATTGAAATTGATCACTGTAATATTTGCACATTACATACTTACATTGTAATAAGAATGAGAATGTTTATTAACCATTAAATAAATTTTTGAACAATAGATCTTGTCATACATTCTAAAATAAACAAGTTATAAGAGTTGTTTGTTTTTTATATAAATACAAGTATTTTTACTCTTACATGGACAATAATTTTACTGTCTGATCTCAAAAAGATAAAAAAGATCAAAATAAAATAAAATGAGGTTTTATAAAAATCGGTAGAAAAAATTTGAAGATAGAAATTTGTTGTACCAAAATAAAATAAAAAGAGAAAAATACGTCAAATTTACGTACAATACCTAGAAGAGTTAAAATACTTTTTATATGGTCTTGTAGGACTCGGCAGTCTCTGACATTTTTAATATAAGCTAACAAAATGTATGAGCAATTGGTCTTCAAATATTTTTTTCGTGTATTAGTGATTTTTATTAAACAATTATCAATGTATCAACTACGTTTATCAAGTTTATGGATAGCGTAAAATTTACATATCGATACCCTTAGTGACATACTCTATGTGATACTTATCTAGGGCTAATCTCAAATGATTACTGGATTTTCCAATTTGAGGCTATTTTCAATTAAAATTTATTTTGTAATTAGAACGATTTAAATTATGTATCACAACAATAAAATAAAAAACTCTTAACCAATCAACATTACATTATCTAAAATATGAAATATAATTTATAAGAACAAATATTTATAATATCGGCTTATCCTTTAATATCGTACCACTTATGGCTTATAAAACTGATCTGATAAATTTGTTAAAATATCGGCTTATCCTTTAATATCCATACCATTTATGGCTTATATGATTGATCTGATAAATTTGTTAAAATATCGGCTTATTCTTTAATATCCATACCATTTATGGCTTATATGATTGATCTGATAAATTTGTTAAAATAAAATTTACTATTAAGTTCACTTCCGCTATTTTGTCCGATTTATGTATATAGGCTATAAGTAATGGTAAACTCCCCAAATTACATACAGTTTTTCTCATAGTATTGCTACAACAGGGATTTTTAACTAAACACTACATATTAAATGTGTATTGTTATGTACAACACAACCCTTTTCATGAAATAACAACAAGGTAAGCTGTGACGGTCCAGTTCTATGTAAGTGGTGTATCATATTGTTGCTGGAGCTAATGAGAACCCTTAAGTGATGAAACTCAAGCCCTTGAAGGATTTGGGGGTGGGGTGGGTGCTGAGTGTTGGAAGAGTGAACCTCCCTAGCTCAGATTTAAGGGTGTATCATTTCACTACAAACATTACTGGCCTGCCACATTGTCAGAAAGAAACTAAATTTATGAGTTCCACAAGATGCAATGCAAATGCATGATTTATGAAGTACCTTATTAAGTCTAATAAACTATTATTCATCACATTTATTAAATGTCCATATATTTTTGTACTTTTAACAAATGGTATTACAGAACTGTGTGCTTTACTAAATTTACATATGATTTGTTTATTTTATTTTCAAGAATCTTTTTACGCACGTGTAATTTTATTAAATTCATTATTTTATCAGAATGAGATTAGGGCAAATTCTGTGTGTTGGTGCTTAGGCAGTTTAAACAAACAAAGCAATAATTGATAAAAGGAACAAACAAGAATGAAGAGACTGTAAGCAGTAAAGATAAGAGAATGAGCTCTCAACAGTCAGGCCATTAAACTTTGTTTTTACCACTTATTGAACTCCTTTTTATTTTTAGAAACATTAAACTCCTTGTAAGATAGTAGAAGGATAAGTGAGTATAATTACCAATGTACGTGTATGGGTGGGTGGGTGGGTTAGTGAGTACCACTGTATGGGCTGCGCTTTTAGTGCATTAGATAGCAACTCCTAACCCTTTATATTTTTAATTAAGACTTCAATTACTGTTTCACCAGGCCCAGTTTTCACAAAGTCAAGTTTTGCATTTTCCCTATGCTCATACCGTGCATATTCTATAAAATGGCATTTCAGAAAGTCAACAAGCAAATACATATTTGAGGTATAAAAATTTATGTTATCCTTTTTAAATAGTTAAAATTTGCTTGATTTTTGTTAGTTTGTAATATTTTAAATGGACAATAATTGTTATGATTTGTGAGATGTGTAACTATGAGTCTAGACATTATCACTGTGCATGTCAAGATGATACCTTGAAAATAATATCTTGACTGAGTTTAGTAAGAAATATTAAAATAATATCAATCTAAAATATTAATAGATACATGTTGACAATACATGTTATTATTTTGAATTATGTTTTTGTTATTAACTTTTATATATTAGTAATAAAAATAAAATATATGATATTAGTGTAAGTATCATAACCGGAGTCAATTCAATTGATTGTTATATATATATATATTTTTTTTTACTAGATGTATACTGTTAGTGTACTTACATTCAACAAAACCTATCACTACTGACCAACTTGGTTTGTGAATACGACTGACAGGCTTGGATTCCAGTTTTTTATTTGACTGGGGTTAGTAAATTAAAACTCGCAACACCATACAAATTAAATTAATTCAAAAACTGAATTATATTCCTGTATAAATTTGATGTCATTTTGATTGTCTTATCTGAAAAAAATTCTGACCTGAAAGCCTTTTCATCGGATTAATAAATTCATCTGCGAGAATGTGCTGAAATTGAATGGCAGACCTATTACAGTTTGATAGGTGTTTAGTCAGAGGTGTATTATCATCAAGTCTGTTTACGCTAAGCTCGATGACAAAAAATATGGCATTAAATTTGTGTACCGATAATATGAGGTATTGGTTTCATAGCTTTCTTCCAACAATGAATTACATGAGTGTGAGGGGTATCAGAAACGAGAAAAAAAATTACAATACATTTTTTTAGTAATATTTTATAAATTTTGACCTTTGAAACAATACTGAGAAGCATTCTTGAGAAATGCAAATAAGCTATTGTTTCTAGCTGTGCCTTGGCATTTTTTCTGGCACCTACATTCTGCAAATTTCTACTGTGCAAGACACTTGTTTGATAGATTGAACTGAGGATTGTGGTTACAAGTGGAAGTGCACGATGTATGTGGTGTCATTGTGCCCTACATGGAGTTGCTGGACAGCTTCCAGCTTCAGCCACTGTCTACTAGAAACCTGACCAAGTCTGCCCACCACACTGTCAGTGAATACAAAGTTCATCAGACAAAGGATATAAGCAAGGAAAATGAGTTTGCTTTTTGCTAATCAAGAAATTATATAATTATAATAAGTATTTTGTTCATAATCCTTTAAAAGGTAAAAATAAATCCAGTTCATTTATCTGAAAAGAAATAAAAACTCTTACTAGAAAACTAAACTCACACCAAATAGAAAATAATGTTGTATTTAAGAACACCAAAAGTAGGAACACCAATAACCCATGTACCTAAAATTCATGCACCACCAGATTGAGATCCATGATAAGATTTTTTTTAAAATCCCCCTGACAGAACAGCAATAACTACAAACTGCTCTTAAGAACACAAGTAACTGTAAACCGAGCATCCTAATTGAACCTTATTTAATATGGCAAACAGACTTCATAACAGCTGTATCAATTTAATTTCATAATAACCATAGGAAAAAACATTCTATAAAATGTATTTATGAATATAAATTCCCTAAGTTCTATAAATAAAAACTCTGTAAATATGGAAGGGAATCAATACCATATCAAATATTGATGTTGAACAAAATTTGTTATTTTCTGATAAATTATTTAAATAAAATAAAAAATGTGTAATTGTTCTACATCTATCAGATTTTTGTATGTACCTGTTATACTTCTTTTGTTAGACTGTAAAATCAGGGTTGGTCATTAAAAATGTCCGTATGAGATGTGGTGGGGGAAGAGGGAAGGGGAGTTGCAGAGGATTATAGCTAAGTGAGAATTACAGCTGGGTGCCCAATGTCCTGGGAGTTGCACAAGTTCCTCCACTGACTTAGTAAAATCCAATTTACCCCCTCACTCCTCATCCTAAGCCTTGTACAGTAGAGCCCCTTAATGTTAATAGTCGCTTGATTAACTACTTTGCCTTTTGTGCAGGCTCTGTTTACCAAAGTAACAATAGCATATCAACTGGTACCTATTTATTTATAAACTGAAGAAACTGTACAGGATAAATTCCCCTGGGATAATTATTCCTATAAGATATTTAATTAAAATAAATGTTGATAAAAAATATTCAAAATAGATGTATGAAGCAGGATTTACTATCACATCTAATTAAAGATCTGATCGCAGCACTACAGCGGTGGGATTCCAAAACGGTACTTACTTTAAAAACATGCCTCGTAAATAAAGGGTGACTCGTAGATGAGGGTTGTTATCGTATCATATATATTATATATATATATATATATATATATATATTATATATATATATGGGTGTCCCTGAACTCTTTGAGGATCTTTGTAGGTATTGATTGTGGGTCAAAAACAAGACATAATATCCTATAAAAAAATTCCAAATCACCTCCGATACCCGTACAGCCGCCATTTTGTATTTTTTACTAATTATTTTTTATTTTTTAAACTATTTAATCTACACGGTTTAAATTTGATATACACATTAATAAAATACATTTTCTTACTGAATTAAAAAAATAAACAATTTTTTAAATGGCGGCACTTTTAAATGTTTGAACCTTAATAACTTTTAAAAGGTTAATAATACAAAAAAATTACAAGAATACATTTTTATTGCAAATTTCATTTACAATCCAGAAAAGTAATGTTGTATGAAATCAGATGACAAACAACCGAGATTTGAGTATTTTTGTATTCAATCATTTATGTGTGAATGTGTACAGCCGTGGTATCGTGCCGCACGAGTCAACCACAACAATACATCAGCGACATATTCTGATTACTTTCATCTAAAACACTACAATAAAAGTGATTTGTGATATTATTGTAATGAAAATGCCCCTAGCAGGCAACGGGAAAAAAGTTGCAGATGATTTTGTTGTTATTAAATTAAAAAATAATTTTAACCTTAAGTAGTGCCCTATAAACTAGAATTTTTATGAATTCTAGGTTGGTAGAATTGCTGAAGGTGCTGGAATTATTCAAGAAAAAATGAACTTGCTGCTATGCATTAGTCACTTTCCAATCGTTTTTTTCTTTTGCAATCAAATGAGAGGACCAAATTTTGAGCATCGTTTGTAATGTGAAAATAAATTGAATCAAAGTTCCAATTTATAGTCTAATGCCTTTTTAATACTACTTGTTTTATGTTTACAACCTGCATTGCACCACAAATAAATTAAACAAAAAATCTAGTTTGATTTTTAAAATTAATTATTAATTTAATAACAATGAAAATCATCTGCAACTTTTTTCCCATTGCCTGCTAGGGGCATTTTCATTACAATAATATCACAAATCACTTTATTGTAGTGTTTTGGATAAAAGTAATCAGAATAAATCCCTGATGTATTGTTGTGGTTGACCCGCAAGGCATGGCACCATGTGTGTACACATTCACACGTAAATGATTAAATACAAAAATACTCAAATCTCGGTTGTTTCTCATCTGATTTCATACAACGTTACTTTTTTTGATTGAAAATGAAATTTGCAATAAAAATGTATTCTTGTAATTTTGTTGTATTCCTAATCTTTTAAAAGTTATTAATGCTAAAAAATGTCAAAGAAACGCCATTTTGGAAATATTTTTTTTTATTTTTGATGTTTTTATTTCAGTACGAAAATGGTTTTATTAATGTGTATACCAAATTTGAACCCTGTATTTTAAATAGTTTTAAAAATAAAAAAATAATTAGTAAAAAATACAAAATGGCGGCAGTATCTGAGGTGATTTGGAATTTTTTAATAGAATATTATGTCTTGTTTTTGACCCACAATCAATACCTAAAAATATCCTCAGAGAGTTCAGGGACACCCTTATATATGATACGATAACAACCCTCCTCTCTCAGTTGATATGATTCCTTATGCTTGCTGTCACTACCATCTCAATACTATTGTATAATAAATTGAATAATAAATATAATTAAGTACCATTTTATTAATTTTTTATAAAAATAAAAGAGTACTTAATTATAGTTATTATTACATTTTTAAACTAGTAGCCCTAACTCGAGAACCAACTTATACTGTTGTATAAATTTCAACTATAATTTCTTTGTGTATTTTTTTGTTGTAGTCCTCTTCAGTAACACTTGTAATAATTAATTAATCTTTTTTCTTTCAAAATTAAAACAGTTTTTTTTTTTTTAAACAATCAAAATGATGAGGTCGAATATTTCTTTTTAACTGCAACTCACCAGAAACACAGGCACATACCTATGTCCGCTAATTCCTTGGACCATAATTATTTAATATTTATCAACTTTAAGATTTAAGTCGTTTTTTTTTTTTTAGGTTACTCGTTTGTCAAACTTAACAATTATGCTTGTTCTTTCTTTGAAAATTGTAGGTGATATTATTTATTTGGAATAAAATTCATTCATTCATATACATAAGTCTAAACATCATTTTTGGTAATACTAGGCTTAAACCAAGTAATAAACAAATCCCTTTCTTTACTGATGGTTAAGGAGTCTTTCCAAGTACGATTAATCATATCCATTTTGGAGGTTCTATGCCTTTTCGTTTGTTCTTCACTGAGCTGATTAAATGAAATGAAACCACTTCTTCAACAGGTGCAGTCATGGGTAGTAACAACTTGGTCTCTCTGGGCCTGATTGGCTACATTTTGACAGGGGGCTTCAGAGTTACCGCCTGTTGTTGAGTAATATTCTTTCGTACAGGCTTTGGAAGCATCTGAACAACGGCATCGGCAGGTATTGCTACAATGGACAGTTTAAGATCATGTACCCAGGTTATCAAATCTTTGTTTTCCTTGGTGAGTTTCATTACTTTAGAATTCATTTTCTTAAAATGTTTCTCTATATTTTAAGGACCTCAGCTATCTTTCCATCCACAATCCCTTGGATGGCTAATAGATGTTCCAATGCCGACATCTGCAGTAAACTTCCAGAATCAGCTTTCAGATCTACAACCAGCTCATTAGGTTCCTCAGCCTCAATATTTTAGAACTCCCAACTAGAGTGTCATAATTTCTTGGCTTAGGGTGCTCAGAGCACTTGGGCACTTTCACTAAAAGCAAGACACTTGAGGAGTGAATGGCTCTCACAAGTACCCCAGACAAGAATTTTCTGACTGCCATAAATCTTTCCTTCACGCTCAATACAGGTGCCATGGTTTATTTTAATAGTGAAAAAATTAAAATTAATTAACATCAGAAACCTGTTGAATCAATAATTGAAATTGAAGTAGGAGGTGAATATCACCAGTGTATAGTACTAAGATTTTAACAGGAACTTGCCTTTTGCAGGAGGCAAGTAAGTTTTCCTTCTCAAATCTGCCAAGTATCAAGATATGACCACCCCACTCAACCTAGGGGGTATGTAATACGCTCTATCAGCTGCCTGTGTAGCAAAATAATAACATGGACATTGCCCAGCCCAAACCACATGGAGGTTGAGCGAATCTTACTCTAGAAAGAAATAGCCAAAATGAGCTCAACAGCCTGAACAAGATGGTCCAAAGCAGGAGTAAACAGAAGTAAGACTATCAGCCCAAAGGCCAAGAAGCGATGTCTCCTGTTAGTGTGATAAATAGAAAATTGTGTGGCAACTTGCAAAATCATGTTTGGAAGCCAACATCCAAGTCCTGCATTCCACAGCTTTGTCCTGGGTTTACTTCACTTCTGAATAAGTACTCCCTTTTGGCTCAACAATATGCATGTACAGGAGGTTTATGTCCCATTGATTAGGACAATGAGGACCACCAATACTCCTTCATTGCAACCATGCTGTGTGACACACTCTTGTTTCCCACAACATGCTGGATGACTTGAATCCAGAAAACCATCTCTTCAACTATCTTTCCAGTTGATTCCTATTAAATTCTCACGAAAAAAAACCCAGTAAGGCGTTAAATTTTAAAGGTGCTTGATTATCGGAACAAATATCTAGTATCAGACCCTATGTCTGTCATAGATGTAATGAACCTTCCTTATAAGGAATGGGTGTTGAGCCTTTTTCGTGGGTATGGCAAGTTGTAATTATTGGAAATTTAAATGAAAAATAGGAAGTGTTTCGTCATTTGATTGTGCTGATAAACCCCATTGTGCAGAAAACTTTAAATTTTTCTGCAACGGTGTATAAAAAAAACAAAAACTTCTGCAAGTATTATAGTACCAATATAGTAAAATGTCAATTGGAAAAAAACATTAGTTATGTTGCATATTTCCCAACTATAGAATGCAGCCTAAAAATGTGTATTAAAATAATAAGATAAAAACATATCGTTGTAAATTTAAATATTTTAAAATTTTTTTGAATACATCATTTTATTTTTGTACCTTACATTGAAACTCTATACGCATATAAGGAAGTTGAAATAAAGTAATTAATTAAGACAGTTTAAATTGTTTTATTTTTAATATTTGGAGAGCAAACAAATTGCGTTGAAATAAGCTAATATCCTTAGTTTCCTAAAATTATGGTCAAATTTATAGTATCGTAATAATTACAATTATTAATTAAAAAAGAATTTTACTTTAGTAATAAAATGCCAATTAATTACCAGGGGATAAATATAAATAGTAAAATAATAATTGTATAGACAAATATTTCTAAAAAGGGAGGAATACAGGTGTCCATTATGTGATAAGTCAAGGTCGTTGTGAGCAACAAAACTGAAAACAATGAAGATAGTGGCCCCTATCTCATTGCCAACAACAAGCGATTCTATAAAATTGAGTTACAGATTTTATTTGGAATTTGTATTTTTTCACTAAAGTATTGATCTTGTCTCTGTCAAAAAATTAATTATTTTCTTTGATGAATATCGTTTGTTTAGAGTACTATGATTAAATTATTAGATAGTATAAATATAAAGTTATATTTTATTTGTTACTATCACTGCCAAAGAAATGAATGTAACACTTTTTATTAAAATATTTTATTTCAGCATTTGTTCCAAGAATGAGCTGCGTCTTCTAGTCATGTAATAATCACTCAGAACCATATAAACCTACTGTTTTTATTCACAATTATATAAATTATATTCACGAATTTTTTAATATAGAAGTAAAATTTTAAATTAAGAATACAAACTATGTTTATTTATGTTTAATTTAAGTTTATTTGACCAAGATTATAACGATGACCACTAATTCATTGATGATAGATACAAATGTCACTTTTAGTATGCACTTATACTTTTTAGTTCTTTTATTACTTAACCTGAAATTCCGATAACCTGCCAGACTGATTAAAGAAGTTGTCGGACTGTACTGGACTGAAAAAAATAATCAATATTTCCGTTGGTTGCAGACTTATACATCACATTACATCGTGGATTATATCATAAATAATGTGTTTTTTTAAGTAATTAGTATTTTCTCTTATCGGTTACTACAAACAATACGCTCTCCAGAGGCAGCCATTATCAATCAATGATAACGTAATTGAATTGTAGTTATCATTACTTAAATACGATGTACCGATCCGATCGTAATTGGAAAGCAAGAGTGGACAGATGGGTAGTTGACGAACGATCAATTCAAATGAACAAATCAGCTTAGTGAACGAGTGAACAAGTTCGTTCATTATGACTTGAACTAGTTCAGCTCAAAGTGAACATCAGAACTGGGAAGGAACACTGACAAAATAATAAAATGTAATTATTTATTTTTATCAATTTTAGTAATAAAAACTGAAATTTGAATAAGATTGGTTGAACAAATTTACAAGCATAAATAATAAAAAAGTGTCCATGAAACAAAATTCATAACAAAACTAGAGTATATATATCACTTTAATTTTCGCTTGTGCTAGTACGAGTTGTTCGTTTCGTCATTTTGATATAGTTCAATCATCTGTTCATTACAGTGAACGAATAGGTTGTGTACTAGTCTTGTAAATACTACCTTAACCTTGCCCATCTCTAGCGAGGCTTTGTGTGGTTACGGTTTATGCTAACTTGCACATGCGTTGAAGGTGACTGGCGCCTGACTCGTTTCACTGCAGTTAGCTGTTGTTCATTTCGTAAAATCACAAAAGCCATCTGTCATTCTGAATCAGTCAGTACATAGTTTGTTATTAGGCTGCACAACAAAGAGGGTTCTAAGTAATTGTTTATACACAAAACCAGACATTGTTCTGCAGAAATTAATGTTGTAATTTTGGGTTACGGAAAAATAGTCTCTCAATTATATTTCTTTCTGCAGCCGTCTCTTTCGTTCTGCGACAATGTCACCCTGTCACGTTATTCTGCTTTGGGGCAGATGAAACAAACTATACAAAGTGATTCCCCATTAAGCTCTTTCAGAGGCATTAGCTAATCTTCATTCATTGTAGAGAAGGGGTTGAGTGACTGCCAACATTGTACATCAGGTTGAATTATAGCATAAAGTTGTTTGGATCTTGATATTCCAGCTATAAAGGTTTGTCATTGCCTTAAAATTGAATAGAAATTTGTCTCATTGATAAGGTTGGTCCCAAACATTTATATTATATAAGTATTCCTACAAACTTACAAAAAAGGTGCATTTGTTGTAATCTGACTTAAATAAATGAGTCATAAGTGAGTATAGTTAGATATTTTTATAAAATAATCCTTGCACCACCATTAGAGATGTCCTTATTTAAGTTCTTTTGTTTCGTAGAACATATTTTTACACTCACTATTCCATTGTCAAAGTTGAATGTTGGAAAACAATTGAAAATTTAATTTGAAACAACTTAACTTACACGATTCAACTCTACAGATTCCGTTATATTCTTAACTTAACGTATGAACCCAAAGTCTAAAATCAATACAGGGTTTGGATTCATAGAACGTTTTGTGGTTTGTATATAGATCAGTCCACTTTTCAGCACATTCAAATTCAGCACAGCTGCAAATTCCGATGCCAACTTTAAGACATTCAACACTGCAGTATTTTACTTTGTTTCAGTGGTTTCAAAATCAGTTTTTAACGTAGTAAAGTAATACATGATTGATTCATTATTATTCTTTGAATTTAATTAATATTCAAAACACAATCTCTAAAAAATCACACTTTCAAAATTATATGAAAATATTTAAAATGTAATCGATTAATAATATAAATACTGATTGAATTAAAATGAATTGATTTTATTTGACAATATACATACTCATGTACATTTAAATAAAGACAAACAGAGGAAAACCATTTACTCAACCATAGTCTCAACCACAATCTGTATTACCACTAAACAAATTTTGATGAAATTTGAAGGAAATTTAAATTTCGTATCATAGATACACTAAGAAAGGATTTCTGGAAATTCCGTTCCTAAGGAATATAAACAATTCCTCAACTTTCCTTTTTTTCTATAAGAGTAACATTGGCATTCATTTAATTAAATTACTTATTTCAAAAAGCTGATACATTACCAACAACAAAACTTGGCTAATTTGGTTTAATTGTGTAATGTTTAATGTCTTTTCTACTAACTCTGACATAATTGCACTACTTTGCACCCCCCTAAAGTAGACTCATAAGAGTTTTCTATACTATAACACTGTGTTACCTAGGAGAATGGTAGCATATATATTGATGTAATGGTTTAGAGGAACCATGGAAGAAAAAGTAAGCAAGTTTAGAGAACTACCCTGTACTGAAGTAAAGACTGTCGGCTAGTTTGTTATAAACTATTGCAGATTTTTCCTGAGAAAACATTTAATAGCTCGTAAAAAGCAAGGAGAGAGTGTTAACTTATTGATTAATTTCAAAATGTTGTTAACTGCAATTAAGATTTATCTGATATGATTGTAAGAATATACTATTTCTGTAGTCTGTTTAGCATCATAAATAGTATTTAAGATCAATTAATGGTGCATATTTCAGTATCTTCAGCTACTAAATATACACCAAACATTAATATCTATTTGAGCTGCTTGATGTAGTACAGTAGTGAGTACATTCTTACAATTATTTTATCGTACAGCTCATTATTCCAGAGGTAGTAAACAGATAATCTGAGAATACAAGATGGGCGCTAACCAACTACCTACATAATCAAAAAGCTGGTGCACAAAGTTATAATAGTTATTGGAACAATATGATGCTGGTCAAAATGGTAACTGATTCTATCAAACTACATCTGCAATGTTTCACTCACTCCTATGTGTGGAAATGAAGAAACTAAAAGACCATCAAGATGGTTGGCCAGACAAACAATATAAAGACACTTTCTTTTATTAAATCGATCTACAAAAAATAAATCTTAAGTGGTTTGTTTAAATTGTTTTGTTAAAGATTACAAGGAAGAATTCTACAGATTTGTATCCATACATGTTCCTATTCTATCTGTAGGAATTTAACAGAATGTATACCTCTATATTAGTAATATTAAAGAGAAGTTGTCTAAATCCTTATATATAATACGTAAAGTAGTTTTTTTCTCCCAACACTACTTTTCCCGTATTTCTTAACCAATTTAAATAGTTGAGGTATCAAAAAATGTCCTTCTGTTCGTAGTTAGTTATGCAATAAGGTCTTAATTCTTCAATATTTTCATCCTTAAGTGCATGGTAAGCCCTCGAAGTACGTTTGTTTCCATAAGAATAACATGGAAAGAGATTTAAAGGAGTAAAAAAGTAACAGGTGTTTAAAATGTAAAAATGATGTTTATAATATTGAAAAGGTATATATTTCTTAAATTAATCTTAGTAATAATATTTTTAATGTAAATTGGCTGCAACTGCAATAGTGCAATGGGTGAGCTACAAGAAATAAATTTACTTATTATAATTTTACTTAATACAGTTTAATAACTAATATTTGTTGTCAAAAGTCACATGCCAAAGTCGAGGAGTCAAGAGCAGAGCGAGCAATAGGGTTGGCACGTGAAGCGTGCAGGGGTGCCTCCCCTTGTTACAGGTAATTTCTGAACAAGAAATGCTCATCTTTTGTGTTATCCTTTCACATTCTCAAACTTGTTCATTTTAGACTCAGATTTGGTGAGAACATTTTTTTACTTGCCTTCAGTCTATTTCTATATTGGATATCTTTTGTTGCCTACTACACTCCTTCATTTCATTTTAATGACCTGAACTTATTGTATTTGACATACCCGTTAAGTCTTAACACATAAATTCACATTAACTTTACTTAAGTTTTATATTTTTCTATTCTCATTATAAACCAGATGCCAGTACCCCATTGTACACACGATAAATTTTAACAGGTAATGACTACTAATATGAGTTAATAACGAACAATTTTACGGAGCCCTCTTTTCAATTTATCTCCATCGAAAGTATATATGCTCTTTCTAATTGTAACAAAAAAATTAGTTAGTTACACTTAATGTTAGATAAGTTTTGTTTATAACAGTTAACTTCTTTCCATAAACTTGCCTGGACTTGGAACATGGTTATGGAGTCATCCAGCATCTGCACCCTTATGGCTAGCATCTTGCCTCCTTTCTTGGGTGTAGTGGGAGGTGTCCGAGAGCAGCCCACCACACCACCATCTACCCCTACCGGTGTAGAGTGCGAGTGGGGCAGCTTGGAACATGACGAAGCCCGTGACTGACTCAGGCTGGAGTCATTCATCATCGCCATCCTTTCTGCAACACACCATGTTTATTTGTAACAAAACCATTCCAGACACTAAAACTCTTGTAAAGAACAATAATTTTAGATCAATCTGTGATGAGACTAGGATTCCTTTCTAAAGATTTATAGCTAGTACAGTAAGTAAAGTAAACCCTCGATTTAAGGGACCCTGATTTAATGGACTTCAGATTTAACAGAGACTTACAGCTGTATTACAGTAACTAAATCATTATATACCACGCATTAAAAGAATATTTATAAAAACAAGTAATTTATAAAATGTGTAGTTGTTCTGAGGCAACTTTAAATATTCCACAAAACAGTTGTTATTATTATTACTATTTAATATAGCTTATCCTAATTGGTTAATCACATTTATACAATAAATATTTCTATTATTTGATAACTGTTGAGTTAACAATGAACTTGTAGTATCACAGTTAGTTTTGATTAAGGTGTAGCTATCTCATAAGAGCTTGGGGTAAATTCATCCTGATTTAACGGACCAGAGCCTGCTTCATATAAAGTAGTATGTTAAATCAAGGGTTTACTATAGAAGTATTCAACATTTGATGAAGCCTAGTCATAACTATCTTCATTATAGTATTACAAACAGCCGTATCACTAACCAACAGTATACTTCATCATCCCTAGCCTTTGTCCATTGAAATTAAATTCTCTTTTCCTGATAACTATCATTTAGCAGGTGCTTACTGTATTAGTAGGAACGACCACATCAGAGGTGGTACTTCTATATTTTTAAACGACAAGTTTAAAGCAAGGTTATGTGATCTTTCCTATTTCTGTAAAGAACTTGATTTTAAGTGTCGGCAATTTTTGTTGATGAAATAAAATTTATCATTATCTCTCTGTACCACTCATCAAGTGGGAACCCACATGAGGTCTTGAATATGCTTCAACAGTTTCTATTGTTTATTACTCATTGGACTACTTATAATATTGTTGTAGGGGGTGATATAAATATAAAATTTGACGTGACAACTAATAGTAAATTTTCAAGAGAACTAATTAACCTCTTTGAGCAATACAACTTCTATCATTTAAATAACAGTCCTACATCAAACACTGTCTGGATAATGACTTTGTCTGTGAAAAATCTGCTAATATTTATTTTGTAAATATCTTTCATTTCCCTTTCTCTGACCATGATAGTGTACTAGTCAATCTTAGCAAAAAACATAACTTAAAAAGTTCAAACGGCCAAACTATTCGTTTTTCTGGCGACCAGTCTAAATTTTTCATTCCATATAAAAACTGGCAGAAATTAACTTTAAAAGGAATGGTACAGCAATGAGATGGTATATATGAAGGAGAAGTTGTTGTTTTTAAATAAACTAAAGTAATGTCCACAATCTCACAGTAACAAAGACTTTAAAGATAAATATCTAAAACTAAAATAACAGTATGAACTGTTGATTAAAAATGCTAAACTGTTGAATAATATTAATTATATAGAAAATACAATAAATGTAAAGCGGCCTGGAATATAATAAAAAGTAATAATGAATTTAGGGGAAAAGATAAATTAAATATTGAACCTGATACTTTTAACAATTATTCTGTAGATTCTGTTAAAGACATAAAAGATAAAGCTGATTACTTTGTGCCTAATGTATCTGTAATTGAACTTTTAAAACAAAAGTAATAACCCTGAAAGATTTTACTGGGAATATGTTACCCCAGATGATGTCCTGACTACTGTTAATAACATGAATAGATCTAATAGTCTTGATATTTACTATTTGTCGAATAACATGCTAAAGTATAATATGATAACCGGACTGGCTGATCCTCTTGCACTATGCATAAATTACCTCTTAAAGGAAGGAATCTTCCCAGACGCTTTAAAAATGTCTAGGGTCAGTCCTATTTACAAGAAAGGCCATAGGGAGCAGCCAAAAAGTTACCGCCCAATTTCAACTGTGCCAGTTTTGGGTAAATTAATTGAATTGCTGGTATTAAAGCAAATTTATGCTTTCTGTGAAAAAACACTATTTTTAATAGTTTTCAATATGGCTTTAGAGCAGGTAAATCAACAGTTGATGCATTGGATGGTTTTGTAAGACGAATTCACTTAGCTTTTCATGACAAGGCTTTTGCTCAGGCCAATCTATGTGACTTGATTGTGTAGTCATATTCTTATAACAAAACTGAAGCATTATGGTATTCGTGGCTCACAGCTTAGTTTTTTTTAATCTTATATTGGAAATCGTAAGCAAAAGGTGTGTATTAATGGAAGGTGGTCTAGGGAAATTGTGGTGCAATGGGGGTCCTCAAGGCTCTGTCCTGGGTCCCTTACTTTTTTTTATCTATATCAATGATCTGCCACTGGCATTAAAATCAAAAACCATTCTTTATGCAGATGACACCACACTGTTGACTGTTGGTAAAGGATTAAGTGAGCTAGAGGATCTCTCCAAGGAAACACTGGCTGATGCTTTAGTCTGGTTTCATGCAAATGGGCTTATGTTAAATAAGAAAAAAAACCCAAAAGATATTGTTCACTTTAAAACCCATGTTATCACCTGATTTGAACTTTCATAAGTCATCCAAGTTCAAGGGAATATTAATTGAAAATCATTTGTCATGGAACACACATATAGACTACATAAGTACTAGACTATCGCGAGTGATTTATCTTATGAGTCGTCTCAACGAATTAATTCCTAAAAATTACATTGGGTCAGCATACTGTTCCTACTTTCAATCCATAATTAGGTATGGCCTGATACTCTGGGGTAACTGCTCCAGGATTCATGAAATGTTGATCCTTCAAAAAAGAGCAGTGAGGGCTATGATTAGGGCAGACCCAAGAGACCACAGTAAACCATTATATATGAAACTCAAAATTTCAACAGTAATAAATTTGTATGTATATAACCTAATTGTCTATATATTTAAAAATCCCGCTTTGTAAAATGTCCATAGTAATATTCATAACTATAACACCTGAAATTAAAATAATGCTGCATTGGAATTTATATGTCAAAACATTGGAGTTGTGTACATTATTAAAAAAACAGGTTAGATGTAATGATCAGTAATGAATAACATAACTATGAATTTCAAATTTATTTTAGTTTGCAACAGAGATGGATTTATTAGATTTATTTAATTTATACAACATGAATAATTGTATAATTGTAGACTTGGCTTTAAGTTGTAATATGACTTCGCAATGATTGTTAAATCCTAAAGACAAATAAAAAGTTATTGATTGATTGATATGTTGATAACAATGAGACCAAGGTAACAAGGAGTTCAGTAAGAAGTACATATACAACGGACCACCCCAGAAATGCAGTCTTCACAGGACATACTTTGTATCAATAATTGTGAGTTCAGTAAGAACTACATGTACAATGTACCACCCCAGAAATGCAGTCTTCACAGGACATACTTTGTATCAATAATTGTGAGTTCAGTAAGAAGTACATGTACAACTGACCACCCCAGAAATGCAGTCTTCACAGGACATACTTTGTATCAATAATTGTGAGTTCAGTAAGAACTACATGTACAATGTACCACCCCAGAAGTGCAGTCTTCACAGGACATACTTAGTATCAATAATTGTGAGTTCAGTAAGAAGTACATGTACAACGTACCACCCAAGAAGTGCAGTCTTCACAGGACATACTTTGTATCAATAATTGTGAGTTCAGTAAGAAGTACATGTACAACGTACCACCCCAGAAGTGCAGTCTTCACAGGACATACTTTGTATGAATAATTGTGAGTTCAGTAAGAAGTACATGTACAACGTACCACCCCAGAAGTGCAGTCTTCACAGGACATACTTTGTATCAATAATTGTGAGTTCAGTAAGAAGTACATGTACAACGTAACACCCCAGAAGTGCAGTCTTCACAGGACATACTTCGTATCAATAATTGTGAGTTCAGTAAGAAGTACATGTACAACGTACCACCCCAGAAGTGCAGTCTTCACAGGACATATTTTGTATCAATAATTGTGAGTTCAGTAAGAAGTACATGTACAACGTACCACGCCAGAAGTGCAGTCTTCACAGAACATATTTTGTATCAATAATTGTGAGTTCAGTAAGAAGTACATGTACAACGTACCACGCCAGAAGTGCAGTCTTCACAGGACATACTTTGTATCAATAATTGTGTGTAATCTGAGATTTGGACAATGGGATTGAAGTAAGCCAATACCTTGTAGGATGGGGTTTTTGAGGAGGAGAAGTGTCAGGAGAGATCAAAGGGCACAGGAAATACCAGGGAACATATAGAAAAAGAACCACTTCAAAGAGTAGTTGATGGAATATTTTACAATTATTTGGACATCAAGAGTATGGGAAAGGCACATACTACAAGGAAATGTATAAAATAAAGAAAATTTTAACTATTGGTGTTTATTAATACACGAATGTTTGAGGCTGTCTCCATCCCGGCTAATTGCAAGTGAGCTACACCAAATTGTATATACTGTGTATATTTCTGAATTTTTTTCCTACTTTGTGACTTTAGTCTCTAAAAATAAGTATTCTTGCATTTTACTAGTTAAATATACTGTAAGAAAATGATACTAACAAGAAACATTTTCATTAAGAAGTTAGTGTTCCTAATAGAAAAAATACTAATTCTGTAAATAAATTATGATCAATAACATAAATTCTTGTATAGTATTAACCTCATAACAATATAAACATATAAAATATCTCCTTTTTAAAAGAGTAACATAAGAAATTAAATTTTAATTTACGACAGAATATATTAAATCTTCTCACCTACCGGCTTTCCTATAGTAATAATTTACAATTTTTCCTGTTTATTAAACATATTAGCACAAATAAATCTGTAAGTAGAGTCGAGTATAGTATATCAAATAAATATTCAAGTCAGGAGGGAATGGCAAGGGTGTTATTCCATTTGGATTAAGGGAATGTTAAACTTCGTTATGTTAGAAGTAGAACGAGCTCTCATTCTCTCTCGTCTGTGGACCGCCTGCTTCAAGGAATCAATATTTAAAGTGAGCCTGGCAGTGGCTCTAACTCTTAGTTTTTTACTCACAGATCAGCAACAGGACTCTTTAATTTCAAATTGATCTACAATAATTAGATTTAAATTAATTTTTCATGTTTTCATTTGAATTTTAATCCAAATTTTTACGAAAATTTGTGTTGCTTAGGCAAATTACGAGGAAAATCAGTACTTGACAGGACTAAAACAATTAATCATTTATTTTAATAATGAACTCACTTTTATTATTATTTGAATTTTAAATTTTAATTGTTTATTTAATAATTACTGGACAATATAAAAAACAAATTAGTTTCATTAATCAGATAACAGATCGTTATAAAATTGTATTATATTATAAATAAATAATAATCTATCTTATTACCAATTTTTATTGTGATTGGTTGAAATTTGATTCAACTACCATTTGAAATCACAGCTTAAGTGAGGCTTTATTAAACAAGACAGTTGGCCAACGCAATGAGTTTGACCTTTCTCCCACTGCCCCTCATACCGACATATGTGCACGTGTTGACACAGAGGCAACTCCTACCATTCCTGAGTACAACATTTATTTATTTAAAGTAATTAATCAATGCCACAACTTTTGTAATCCATCCACTAAATGCGTCCTTTAGGCATCTACATGTCTAAGAGGGGCGAGCGACAGTGGAGCGCCTGTCAAAAACATATAAAACTGTCAGCCAGGAAATCGCAAAACTGCGACAGTGGAGCGCCTGACCGTGAGGCGCTCCACTGTAGTACCCTCCCGGGTCCAGTTTGACAAGGGTTTGACGAGGGTTCCAAAACTAAGGGGTCTTGATATCTTGTGTTTAACTTGAGAGCAATCTAATTTTAGATGACTCGCTTCGCTAGTTAGGGGTTCGCCTCCAAACCCCCAATGAACTCTTGGCTTCATTATGACTTAAAAAATAATCATGAGCTTTAAAAGTAGATCAAGTAGACTACCTAAGTTGATCCGATGATCTCAACACCTTCGTAGTGGTTTTACAGAAGATCACGGGTGTTATCTATCTAAGACGATCATGGTTGGTTATCTAAGTCAAGTATAGTTAGCTGCTAAAGTTGATCACGGGTATTTACCGATTTGATTCCGGGAAGCCTAATAAATTTTATGACGGTCGACTACCCAAGTTGATTATGGGGGCTATAGAAGATGATCGCAGGAGTTACCTAAGTTGATCACAGTTGCTACCCAAGTTAATCACGGGGAACTATCCAAGTTGATCACGGAGATAATCCGCATTAGTTACAGGGGGCATGAAGAAGGACTGGAAAAATTGTACACGGAGGGTTTCCTAAGTTGAAAACGGCATACTACCCAAGTTGATTTTAAGGGGCTACACAAGATGATCAAGGGGGAGTACCCAATCCAATGATGGGTGACCAAATGTAAATAATGAATGAATTTTTAAGCTCTAGCTTCTTTTAAGCATGCTTAAATGGGAGGAACTACTAAAAAAATCACATGTTTTCGACAAAATCTCAACTTTACGGATTTTTTGTAAGGAAGCGGTAGAATATTTTTCAAAAGGTACATTCAAATTTTTGTACACTATTTCATTGTCAATTTAAATATTTTATTAGATTTTGTCCAAAACGAAATATTACAGCTTCAGTAAAATAAAACTTCAACTCTGCAAACATAACTTTTTCTGGGTTATGAAAAGGGCAAAATCTAATTGTATTGCATTTTACTTGACAGAAAAGTGAAGGTAAATAGTGTGTTAGGATTTAAGTTTCTAGCTTACTTTAATCATGCTTAAATAGGAGGAACTCTTCCAAAAAAATCACATGTTTTCGACAAAACTCAACTTTATCGACTTTTTGTGAGGATACTATAGTTTGTACTATAAAAATGTAATAACATTTTTTGTACATAATTTAATTTTAAATCTGAATATTTCGTTAGATTCTATCTAAATTAAATATTACAGTGTCAGTATAACAACTATAACTCTGCAAAAAGGTCAGCAGTTTCACGTCAGCCATTTTGAATTTTTTCTGCGTTATAAAAAGTGAAAAATCTAATTTCAAAGCGGTTTTGGCAACAAAGTAGTATATCTAAACAGTGTGTACGGTTTAAAGTTTTTAAATTATCATAGTACGGTAATAAAATACGAAAAACCTAACAAAAATAGAATTTTTTGAACAAAAAAGGAAACTTAATGTTTTTTTGCGTAGTTAATATTAAAAATACAAAAAAATTACTTCTCGACAAAATTGTAGAAAATTTAATTACAAATCTGCAATATGCTGTCAGATTTGCTATACAATCAACGGTTGTACAAAATTCCCGACCGCCAAATAGATTTTTTGGGGGGTTAAAAATTAAACATTTTTAGTTTTCAGAATTTTCACGTTGGTTGCTCGGTAAAAGCTAAAAGTGTGCCAAATTTCAAGTTTCTAGCTCTTCAGGAAGTGAGTTAGAATTTGTATACGTGAATGAGTGAGTTAAACATTGAATTTGTAAATATAAGCTATATTAAAACAAGCTGTTATATTCCGATTCATTGACAGGCTTCTAAGTCATAGAAAATGTGTATTGTATAAGACATAAATTTAGGATTGTTTGACGTTTGGCGTATTCCTAAGTAACTACTTTTCATAGTACTTTCTATTAAATCAAGGCTAAGCAGGTTGAACCGTCAATAATGTATAAACGCTGCATTTAAACTGAGTAATAAGTTGATAGAACATCTGTTTGCGGTATATATTTTCAGTTTTGTAATAAAACAAAATACCTTTGACATATACTGTAGTTATAAAATTAATTTAAATAGTATTCAGTCATCATTGAGACAAATCCAATACATTATTCTCATACCAACCAACAAGTAGCTGACAACCAAATATTTCAAATCTTTGAAGTTTTTGGATAGCGTAAATTATCAAAATGTGTTTATTAGCAAGTGATAATTCAATATGCATGACAATAAACTTCAAATTAAATAATAAAATATCGTATATTGTCCTCCGATCTCGGAACATTTTTACATCTGAACAATAAAGGCTTAATTTAATTAGATAAAACTGATGAATTAGTTATTTCTCTTCTTTCAAATGTAAAACTCATTTTTAATTTTTAAATAAGTTATACCGTATGTTATATTATTATATTTTGGAAACAAATTTATTTAATTTGATTTTTTTCATGGTGCCTACCTTGTAGGTGAAATACCTGAAGCAAATAACACATTTATTTGAACATTCTGATAATGTACACGTACAGTATATAGTACATTCATTAAAGTTTTAGTAGGCTATCTATTATGTCTCATAAAACAGTAAACAAAATACAAACAACTATAAAATACAATTATGCTAACTAATAAATCTAAGTTTTAGGCTTATGTACATAGTAAAGTTTTTAACATAGATCTCAGTATATTAAAGGTAATCATTTCTTCTTAAATAAAGTAACTAAACATTAAGCAAAAGTCTTTCACAAGGAATAACGATATTTTTGTTTTAAGATAAGCAATATCTTTGTTGGAAACTAGATTTAAACCACGATCGGATGGTATCATGGCCGGTAGGATGTGATGTGATGAATTCATGGAACTTTCGATCCATGTCACCATCTAACTTACCGCGTGGAATGCGCCATTAGGTATTCTGCGTAAAATAAAGAAATCCCTGAAGGACAACATTAGTATTAGTAAGAAAAAATACCCCTCCTTCTAAACAGGATACCTAACGCCAAGGGTATCTAACATATTTTTGTGGGGAGTGTATTTTGGTATTTATTAAAAATAATATTCTATATTTAATCAAAAAACTATGGCTTTGATGTCAGTACCGACATTCTCAGCCATTCCTTGGCCATAATTGTAAAATGTTAATTGGTAATATAATCAAAATTTTTGTCTACACGACTTTTAAGTACTTTTTCATGTTTTGGTAATTTTCTTTAGTTACCAATAAAAATATACAGGGTGTCTCGCAAGAGGTTGGCAAAACTGCTGGATATGACAGTAGACATAAAAATAAGCAAAAAAGTTCCTGTAAACATGTGGCCTATCTTAACTTCTTAAGTATCTGTCTGTCTGTATGTGTTTTTTTTATTTTAAAATACCTCAAACAGTTGGAGCTAAAAATTTGAAACTTGGCATATTTGCTAACCTAGTTAGGGGAAGTCTAAAATAAACATTAACAAAATTATCTCTATCAGTTTCAAAATGGCAGCCATAAGAAATGTTAAAAGTCAAATAACTTTAAAACCATTATTTGTATTGAAAATGTATTTCACCACTTTAATTTTGTAAATTTAATAATAAATCCAGATATTTCAATTTAAAAAATATTTTAAAATAAAAGAGTAAAGCAATATTCATGTATACTTGTTTAGGGGTTTTCACTTGTATAAAGTTTCCTATCCAAATGTAAAACTTCATAGTCATTATAAATAGCTGTTTTTAATTATTTTAATTAAAGTATGCATTGCTGAAGAAGGGCGTCGCATTGAACAGCATTTATAATACATTTATACAACTTGTGTTTTATGTAAAATAAATTTCGTTATTTAAAAAACAACCCGCCAACTGAGCTCTATAGCAGGTAGGAAGCAGGTAGAGTGCTCAGGACAGGTAGTTTTAGGTGCGACAGCGAAAATTGTTTATTACAACCCCTCAGCCAGGTAAGAGGTGCACCTGTGTCGCGGATTCGTCTAAGGGAAAGTTCTCCAGGATGCAGCGTTATTTTACACGGGAGATTTCCAATTGCACCGGGGTCCGGGATCGGCCCCAAACTGATGTGTCCAGTTGCACCGGAGCCCCTTTTGGGGGGTGTTCCAATTGCACCAGAGGCCCTTGTTTATGACATGAGCCGGGAAAGTCCAACCAGGCCGGATTCCTAGTACAGTAACCCCAAGCTGACCGTGCCAAATTCCACACCCTTAGGTTAGGTTAGGTTAGGTTAGGTTAGGTTAGGTTAGGTTAGGTTAGACATTGTTAGGTTAGACAAATTGTTAAACACTTATAAACTATGTTTGAAGAAATGTAGTGGGGTGGGGAAGGAAGGGGCCTTCCAATTGCACCGGCTCCGGCGGTCGAAGGAATTTGCAGCGGGGATAAGTGAGGTGGGTAGATTTTGACCACCGGTGCATCTGGACACTTTTCGGACGGAGGAATGTTTTGACCCGTGGAAATTCCTTTGACCGCCGGTGCAACTGGATATCAGCCATTTTACACAAGACAGTTGGCTAATGCAATGTGTTTCACCTTTCACACACCACATGTCATGTTCCCAAGTATGATAAGGTAGCTCACATGACCTTATGATAAGGTCGTGTAGATAAGGAGGATAGCTCACATGTAGTATGATAAGCTGATGACACGCAGCTTACAACAACCACTTCTGAGTACAGTGTCGCTAAGTGTGAACAAGTAGTTCTGATGACACACAACTCACAACCATCACTTCTGAGTATAGTGTTCTCAAGTGTGAACAAGTAGTTCTGATGACACGCAGTTCACAACAACCACTTCTGAGTATAGTGTTCTCAAGTGTGAACAAGTAGTTCTGATGACACGCAGTTCACAACAACCACTTCTGAGTATAGTGTTCTCAAGTGTGAACAAGTAGTTCTGATGACACGCACTTCACAACTACCACTTCTGAGTATAGTTTTCTCAAGTGTGAACAAGTAGTTCTGATGACACACAACTCACAACAATCACTTCTGAGTATAGTGTTCTCAAGTGTGAACAAGTAGTTCTGATGACACGCAGGTCACAACTACCACTTCTGAGTAGTGTCCCCAAGTGTGAACAAGTAGTTCTGATGAAACACAGTTCACAACTACCACTTCTGAGTACAGTGCCCCCATGTGTGAACAAGTAGTTCTGATGACACGCAGCTCACAACAACCACTTCTGAGTAGTGTCCCCAAGTGTGAACAAGTAGTTCTGATGACACGCAACTCACAACAATCACTTCTGAGTATAGTGTTCTCAAGTGTGAACAAGTAGTTCTGATGACACACAACTCACAACAATCACTTCTGAGTATAGTGTTCTCAAGTGTGAACAAGTAGTTCTGATGACACGCACTTCACAACTACCACTTCTGAGTATAGTTTTCTCAAGTGTGAACAAGTAGTTCTGATGACACACAACTCACAACAATCACTTCTGAGTATAGTGTTCTCAAGTGTGAACAAGTAGTTCTGATGACACGCAGGTCACAACTACCACTTCTGAGTATAGTGTTCTCAAGTGTGAACAAGTAGTTCTGATGACACGCAGGTCACAACTACCACTTCCGAGTACAGTGTCCCCAAGTGTGAACAAGTAGTTCTGATGAAACACAGTTCACAACTACCACTTCTGAGTACAGTGCCCCCATGTGTGAACAAGTAGTTCTGATGACACGCAGCTCACAACAACCACTTCCGAGTACAGTGTCCCCAAGTGTGAAAAAAGTAGTTCTGACGACACACAGCTCACAACAATCACTTCTGAGTATAGTGTTCTCAAGTGTGAACAAGTAGTTCTGATGACACGCAGTTCACAACAACCACTTCTGAGTATAGTGTTCCCAAGTGTGAACAAGTAGTTTTGATGACACGCAGTTCACAACAACCACTTCCGAGTACAGTGTCCCCAAGTGTGAAAAAAGTAGTTCTGATGACACACAGCTCACAACAATCACTTCTGAGTATAGTGTTCTCAAGTGTGAACAAGTAGTTCTGATGACACGCAGTTCACAACAACCACTTCCGAGTACAGTGTCCCCAAGTGTGAAAAAAGTAGTTCTGATGACACACAGCTCACAACAATCACTTCTGAGTATAGTGTTCTCAAGTGTGAACAAGTAGTTCTGATGACACGCAGCTTACAACAACCACTTCTGAGTACAGTGTCGCTAAGTGTGAACAAGTAGTTCTGATGACACACAACTCACAACCATCACTTCTGAGTATAGTGTTCT
The DNA here is from genome assembly GCA_035578905.1 of Stictocephala bisonia. Taxonomy (NCBI): domain Eukaryota; kingdom Metazoa; phylum Arthropoda; class Insecta; order Hemiptera; family Membracidae; genus Stictocephala; species Stictocephala bisonia. Next base: position 897,946 of record JAQJVL010000366.1, on the reverse strand, counting down.
CAAGTGTGAACAAGTAGTTCTGATGACACGCAGTTCACAACAACCACTTCTGAGTATAGTGTTCTCAAGTGTGAACAAGTAGTTCTGATGACACGCAGTTCACAACAACCACTTCTGAGTATAGTGTTCTCAAGTGTGAACAAGTAGTTCTGATGACACGCACTTCACAACTACCACTTCTGAGTATAGTTTTCTCAAGTGTGAACAAGTAGTTCTGATGACACACAACTCACAACAATCACTTCTGAGTATAGTGTTCTCAAGTGTGAACAAGTAGTTCTGATGACACGCAGGTCACAACTACCACTTCTGAGTAGTGTCCCCAAGTGTGAACAAGTAGTTCTGATGAAACACAGTTCACAACTACCACTTCTGAGTACAGTGCCCCCATGTGTGAACAAGTAGTTCTGATGACACGCAGCTCACAACAACCACTTCTGAGTAGTGTCGCTAAGTGTGAACAAGTAGTTCTGATGACACGCAACTCACAACAATCACTTCTGAGTATAGTGTTCTCAAGTGTGAACAAGTAGTTCTGATGACACACAACTCACAACAATCACTTCTGAGTATAGTGTTCTCAAGTGTGAACAAGTAGTTCTGATGACACGCAGTTCACAACTACCACTTCTGAGTATAGTGTTCTTAAGTGTGAACAAGTAGTTCTGATGACACACAACTCACAACAATCACTTCTGAGTATAGTGTTCTCAAGTGTGAACAAGTAGTTCTGATGACACGCAGCTCACAACAACCACTTCTGAGTATAGTGTTCTCAAGTGTGAACAAGTAGTTCTGATGACACGCAGTTCACAACTACCACTTCCGAGTACAGTGTCCCCAAGTGTGAACAAGTAGTTCTGATGAAACACAGTTCACAACTACCACTTCTGAGTACAGTGCCCCCATGTGTGAACAAGTAGTTCTGATGACACGCAGCTCACAACAACCACTTCCGAGTACAGTGTCCCCAAGTGTGAAAAAAGTAGTTCTGACGACACACAGCTCACAACAATCACTTCTGAGTATAGTGTTCTCAAGTGTGAACAAGTAGTTCTGATGACACGCAGTTCACAACAATCACTTCTGAGTATAGTGTGAACAAGTGTGAACAAGTAGTTCTGATGACACGCAGTTCACAACAACCACTTCCGAGTACAGTGTCCCCAAGTGTGAAAAAAGTAGTTCTGATGACACACAGCTCACAACAATCACTTCTGAGTATAGTGTTCTCAAGTGTGAACAAGTAGTTCTGATGACACGCAGTTCACAACAATCACTTCTGAGTATAGTGTTCTCAAGTAGTTCTGATGACACACAGTTCACAACAATCACTTCTGAGTATAGTGTTCTCAAGTGTGAACAAGTAGTTCTGATGACACGCAGTTCACAACAATCACTTCTGAGTATAGTGTTCTCAAGTGTGAACAAGTAGTTCTGATGACACGCAGTTCACAACAATCACTTCTGAGTATAGTGTTCTCAAGTGTGAACAAGTAGTTCTGATGACACGCAGTTCACAACAACCACTTCCGAGTAGAGTTTCCCCAAGTGGTAACAAGTAGTGCTAATGACATACAATTAATAGGAGGGATGAAAAATAAAGAATCAGACAGATAAATAAAAGCTTAAATACAAAATACCTGTGTCTTGGTACTTAAATATTGATATGTCCCAGAGCTAAACCCATATCGTAACCATTGATCACATGCTTCTCGGACTGAATGAATACCGGCTTATCTCCCCAGAAAATAAACGCTTTGGCAATCATGAAATATGTGACGGGAGGATGATATTCCTTGAGCTCTCTCTACGTGTCCCCGAGTGGTGCTTGGTAGCTGAAATGTCACTTATGTGATCTCCCAGCTATGCGCCAGCTGCTAGCCAAGTTATTACATCACAAGACAAGGAGAATCTATTCGGATTTACAGTAAATATATATTTTTTTCTTCTGTGGTTAGAGGACAAATAACTCAGCCACACAAGACAGCTATTTGTTCTTAGGTGTGATCAGCCACAAGTCACCATCTGGGCGAGGACGATACACCCACGCAACCCCCCCCCCCCTTCATCCTTGGGCCGCTATCTCTCGCCGCGATCAGATCATTTTCGCTCGTCGACAGCCTTTCCCTAACTATGAAACGGGATATTAATATAATATTCTATTTTGTTAACTGTCAGAGAAAAAAAAAACTCGTGAAATAAATGGTTTCTCGCAGAAATACTAATTAAAGTTTCCAAAGTGTTTTTCATTTTCAAATGTCAAACAGTTCAAAAATAAGTTTTGTACATCACAGTTATATGACACACGTATTAACAAACCAGAACTATATCACTCATGTTACTATGTAATAAATTAACAGTAGCCTATTTGTAATGAAAGTGATTCAATTGAATACATTCATAAATTAAATTAACTAAGTAGGAGGAATCATGATATACAACCCACTCCTTCTTAAATGTAAGATGTTATGTTTACCTGTTTTACTACATAATGGCAAAATTATCTCGAATAGCGTCCAACATAATTGCGTGATCAGTGAGTTATCAAAGCGACTTGGCAACAATGATACACGATGTACTGCCACAATGTTGGGGCAACAATTCATCAGGGGGTGACAGCGGTAGAATGGTCGGTATGGACTGTCGTGGATTCATAATGTAGGGACCGTCAGACATGCTGCTGTAGACTGTGTGCTCAGTAAAGTTATCACAACGACTTGATAGTGATGATACATGATGTACTGCCACAATATTGGGGCAACAATTCATCAGGGGGTGACAGCGGTAGAACTGTCGGTATGGACTGTCGAGTGTTCATAATGTAAGGAACGTCAGACATGCTGCTGTAAACTGTGTGCTCAGTGAAGTTATCACAACGACTTGATAGTGATGATACACGATGTACTGCCACAATATTGGGGCAACAATTCATCAGGGGGTGAGAGCGGTAGAATGGTCGGTATGGACTGTCGAGTGTTCATAATGTAAGGAACGTCAGACATGCAGCTGTAAACTGTGTGCTCAGTGAAGTTATCACAACGACTTGATAGTGATGATACACGATGTACTGCCACAATATTGGGGCAACAATTCATCAGGGGGTGAGAGCGGTAGAATGGTCGGTATGGACTGTCGAGTGTTCATAATGTAAGGAACGTCAGACATGCAGCTGTAGACTGTGTGCTCAGTGAAGTTATCACAACGACTTGATAGTGATGATACACGATGTACTGCCACAATATTGGGGCAACAATTCATCAGGGGGTGAGAGCGGTAGGTAGAATGGTCGGTATGGACTGTCGAGTGTTCATAATGTAAGGAACGTCAGACATGCAGCTGTAGACTGTGTGCTCAGTGAAGTTATCACAACGACTTGATAGTGATGATACACGATGTACTGCCACGATGTTGAGGCAGCAATCCATCAGGGGGTGAGAGCGGTAGAATGGTCGGTATGGACTGTCGAGTGTTCATAATGTAAGGAACGTCAGACATGCTGCTGTAGACTGTGTGCTCAGTGAAGTTATCACAACGACTTGATAGTGATGATACACGATGTACTGCCACAATATTGGGGCAGCAATCCATCAGGGGGTGACAGCGGTAGAATGGTCGGTATGGACTGTCGAGTGTTCATAATGTAAGGAACGTCAGACATGCTGCTGTAGACTGTGTGCTCAGTGAAGTTATCACAACGACTTGATAGTGATGATACACGATGTACTGCCACAATGTTGGGACAGCAATCCATCAGGGGGTGACAGCGGTAGAATGGTCGGTATGGACTGTCGAGTGTTCATAATGTAAGGAACGTCAGACATGCTGCCTCATGTATGACTGTTATGTAGAATGGTCGGTATGGACTGTCGAGTGTTCATAATGTAAGGAACGTCAGACATGCTGCTGTAGACTGTGTGCTCAGTGAAGTTATCACAACGACTTGATAGTGATGATACACGATGTACTGCGGATTTTTTCCGTTATGTGTCAGCAATCCCAAAATATTTCCGTATACATCGCCCCGCGGCAGTTATGGTTTGGTTAGGTTAGCATAGCCTATTGTAGAATGTTTTTACAAATTACAGGTTCATTCTACAATATAATAACCTAACCTAACCATAACTGCCGCGGCGCGATGTATATGGGCGGCCTCGATGTATTGGGATTGCTGACACATAACGGAAAAGATCCTGTACTGCCACAATATTGGGGCAGCAATCCATCAGGGGGTGACAGCGGTAGAATGGTCGGTATGGACTGTCGAGTGTTCATAATGTAAGGAACGTCAGACTGTACCGGGTCTTTTGACCGGTACATTTCGTTTTTTTTTTCGTCGTTGGCTGCCGGGCTGCCTGAGATCGCTCATGCCTTGCGTTTTGCGTACTTTGGTGGCCGTTGGCCCGGTTTCGTTCGTTCCTGGGTCCAGTTTCGGGCAGGTTGGCCTGTCTGTTCTTTTTGTCTTTAACTCTGCCTGCTGAGATACTATGCGAGGGCATGGACCGGGATGTTGCGGGCAGAGTGCGGGCTTGTCACCTGTGCTCTCTTAGCAAGCCTAGTCAGAATGCAAGGTTAGGGTTGTTATCTTCTGAGGTGGCCGAGCGTCCTTTTGAGAAGGTGTTCATCGACTACGTGGGTCCTTTTCCCCGTAGCAAGTCAGGTAGCTCCTACCTACTTGTTTGTGTGGATGCTTTCTCGAAGTTCGTTTGGCTTTTCCCACTTCGGAGTGCCACGGCTAAGCTCACCATCCGTGCTCTCCAGTCCCAACTCTTCCAGCACTTTGGTGTGCCTTCCACTCTTGTGTCCGACAACGGTAGCCAGTTTACCTCACACGAGTTTCGTAGGTTCTGTTTTGGCAATGGTATCAGGCATGTGACTACCTCTCCTTATTACCCACAGCCTTCTCATGCAGAGCGGTTCAACCGCAATCTTCGGTCTGCCCTTATTACCTTCCATGCTGAGAAGCAGAACACCTGGGATGAGAGTCTCTCTTGGCTCCAGCTTGCTTTCAATTCTTCCAAGCATGAGAGTCACAATGCCACTCCCTTCGAAATTCTACATGGCTACCCTCCTAACAACCCTTTGTCCAACTTGTGGAGGTTAGAGGATCTTCTACCTACGCCAGGTGCCACTGACGTAGTGTCCACGTGGCGGGCTGCTCGGCGCAACCTGCTACGTGCTAGAGAGAGAGTAAGGAGGAGGTATGATAAGGGTCGTACTCCTAACCCTTTTCAGGTTGGAGATCTGGTTCTTTGTCAGGCTCACCCGGTCAGTTCGGCCGCGGAACGAAGAGCTGCAAAGTTGTGCTATCGGTGGTCTGGTCCCCACCGCATCGACAGGTTTTTGTCACCGGTGACTGCTCTGCTGGTTGATCCCCAGTCAGGCAGGGTGTTCAGGAAAGCCCATGTGTCCCAGCTTAAGGCTTTCCGGGGAACGGTTGGTCCAGGAGTTGGTGTTCCTGGGGGTTTCTTGGGGCAAAGAGATTGATCACCTCTGCGCCCTAGGTGGCTGTTCTGAGAGTCTTCTTTCTCTCTTTTCTTGTCGGGCCCGACAGTCAGGGTAGTTTGCTCCCTGTTCGAGGGGTTTCCCCTCTTAGTTTCTCTTGGACGTCCTTGGAACACCACTCTTCGGAGGTCTTCTTCGTCTTCTGTTTGGTTCCCTGAGGTACCGAGTTTTCTCCCCTGCCTGGGTGTGTTGAGGTTTTGCAGAGGGAGGTTGTACCGGGTCTTATGACCGGTACATTTCGTTTTTTTCGTCGTTGGCTGCCGGGCTGCCTGAGATCGCTCATGCCCTGCGTTTCGCGTACTTTGGTGGCCGTTGGCCCGGTTTCGTTCGTTCCTGGGTCCAGTTTCGGTCAGGTTGGCCTGTCTGTTCTTTTTGTCTTTAACTCTGCCTGCTGAGATACTATGCGAGGCTAAAGGCACCTAAAACGTAAGTGTTCATTTTGTAAGTTTTAATATCTAATCACCCTTTTGGTGAGAATATTTTGTTTCAATAATATTAATCGTTCTTGCTTGTGTTTCAGGGTTTTGTTAAATTTTGTGTTCTTTGTCTAGATGTTTCTCAGACTAGGTTAAAGCCATGTGCTCAATGTTACAGTTTTACCAGTAATTGCTTTATTATATCTTGTTTTATTTTCAATTGTAATTCTGTATAATGTTTATTGAGCCTTTTTACAGTTGTAGTTACCGATTTACCATATTTTTTGTTCTTTGCCAATAACCTAGCCTATCTGTGTAATTTGATTTTCATGTTATAACCTATTGCTCATGTATCCATAGCCTAGTTTCAGTTTGTCATTTTTAGTTCCATATACGTAATTACGTCTTGTATAATTTGTTAAGTTGTAGTTTGTCTTAAATCTGTTTTCCAACATAATTTTTCATAGCCTAAAGTTAATCTTTCCCAGTCTTGTTGCTCCAATCATGTATAAGTTTGTCTCTTCATGTTAAGTTTTGCGAAATCATGCACACTTATATTTAGTTGTTATGTGTTATTTTTGTAAAAGGGTTTGGCTGTTCTATTTTTAATGGCTGTGTTTGACCTTGCAGTCCAGGGTCCTTGAGTGGGACGTTCAGCCCTCGGCCTGCCGTCCGGGGATTGTCTACCATCTGCACTGCTAGCCTGGCCTGAGGACCATGTTGGAGCCTGGAGTCGCCCTCTACCCGCTCTACATCTTTGGTGGTAGAAGTCTTCTGTCCTCAGGTCAGTGCGTTCTATGTCGTTTTTCCCGGCGGCTGAGCTGGGGGGTTTTGATGTGAAATAGAAAGAAAAATAAAGGTGCCGAACTATTGAATGTGGCCTAGGCCTAAACTGGAACAGTGACTCTATTCAACACAGCCATTGGGGACTTATATATTTTTTTTTTACTAAAGGAAAAAACACTTTTAAAATACAAAAAGAACTTAGTGTTAATATTTATTGTTATTTATTTTTAATTAGTTTATTTTCTTGTTATATTTGTTTAGATTTTTAAATTTTGTTAGGTCCCCATTGTTAAAGTAGGTTATTTATATGTGTTTAGGCCTAGTGATCGTTATTTATTTTTTGTTGTTGTTAATTGTATTATAGATGTCTTGAAGTGCATTTTTACTCGAAAGGTACCGTGTTAGATTTTCTTTTTAATTGTTTAATTTTTCAACTCACCAAAAGGGGATTATTGTGCTTTTGCCTAACTTCTTATTCGGAGCTGCCCAGGGATTCCGGCTTACTCCCTGGCCCGGTGGAATCAAGGGGATGTGGGCTAAATTGCCGGGGTTTATTTGGGGGGTTATCTAAATTGTTTCTAAATGTTCATTTTTTAAATTGCTAATAAATTGTCTTACGTTTTGGGTGGCTAGGCTGCAGATAGGCCGTACGGTTTGTTAATTGTTAAATTTGGTATTTGTAGAGTTTGTTGTTCTTGTAGCTTTTGTGGGTGGTTTGTTATTTATTTTAGTGCAAATTTATATTGTGGCCTTCTGCCTATTTGATATTGTGGCCTTCTGCCGTTTTTTTGTTCGGTTAACTTTTGTTCTCTTTGGTAATAAACTAGTTTTGCTCAGCTGCCGAGTTTTATTTTTGACCCTCCAACTGCCACCCGTGATCCCATCGCTCGACTTGTTTTGAGCCATCCCCCGGTTGGCACGCTTACCAGCTTTGGTGGGGGGGGGGGATGGGTCTCAAGACATGCTGCTGTAGACTGTGTCCACAGTGAAGTTATCACAACGACTTGATAGTGATGATACACGATGTACTGCCACAATGGTGAGGCAGCAATCCATCAGGGGGTGACAGCGGTAGAACTGTCGGTATGGACTGTCGAGTGTTCATAATGTAAGGAACGTCAGACATGCTGCTGTAGACTGTGTGCTCAGTGAAGTTATCACAACGACCTGATAATGATGATACACGATGTATTGCTACAATGTTGGGACAGCAATCCATCAGGGGGTGACAGCGGTAGAATGGTCGGTATGGACTGTCGAGTGTTCATAATGTAAGGAACGTCAGACATGCTGCTGTAGACTGTGTGCTCAGTGAAGTTATCACAACGACCTGATAATGATGATACACGATGTACTGCCACAATGTTGAGGCAGCAATCCATCAGGGAGTGACAGCGGTAGAATGGTCGGTATGGACTGTCGAGTGTTCATAATGTAAGGAACGTCAGACATGCTGCTGTAGACTGTGTGCTCAGTGAAGTTATCACAACGACTTGATAGTGATGATACACGATGTACTGCCACAATGTTGAGGCAGCAATCCATCAGGGGGTGACAGCGGTAGAATGGTCGGTATGGACTGTCGAGGATTCATAATGTGATTGGAGTTGAAAGAATACTGTACCTTACTACAGTTCTTTGGTACGAAAATAATATACCAACAATAACATTTAAATTTTATTCATAATAATAAAAGCGAAACTGAAACTAGTGAAATTAAATATAGATATATTTGCAAGTGTGTAATTGTCGATAAATACAAAGAAACATTTTATAAAATGAAGAATTCGGATATCATGAATTTGAAGTTATAATTCACTTGTACATTTGAATAATTCAAATGTATTATTCAATTTGAATAATTCACTTAACAAATATACGTGTTAATATAGAACTTAAATCCGCACAGTACTTGCAATAATTTCAAATCTCTACCTATCATGACTACTACGTAATAATGTTTTTATCCAACAGTATGAACTGTGACATAATAATTTAAAAAGTTAAAAGTAATTAAAGATAGTATTAATGTCTGGGTTTGTCTATATGGTTTACACAAATATTAAGCTAAAAAATCTCACAAAGTATTTACACCTTGAAAGTAGTATCCCGCTAAAGAAGTACTGTAATGCTCTTTCAGTGTACATGCTACTTGGCTTGTTCCTGAGAAAAATAAAACTGAATTGTTATGTAACTAATTTGTTTTAGTTAATCGTCAAATGTATTGGCAAGAAATAATGTTACGCTTTTACCGAAAGGCGGTTGCAATCTTACATTGATGTTAGAGGTAAAAAAACTATCACAGCTGACGTGAGGAATGTTAGTTGTCAGCTGTTTGGGAAATACAAGTACAAGCGTGATAGACGCATCTTACACTCAGTACTGCATCTGTCGCTCGCGCCACCTGTGAAGAATTATAATAGGAGCAGACTTCCTTTTTGTGTCTATCGTGAGTGGCTAGAAAACAGAGGAGAACTAAACAGAGGTCGTTCTAACAGTGCACTTTATGTTTGTCAAGCAGTTATTTCTCCAGCATGCCATGCTATGGCAGGGCCAATACCTTATTAGCGCCTTCCTCCCATTCCACAAGGATAAACGAAGTAATTATAACTAAAGATGTACAGTAGTTGTAATCTCTATATAACGTTCGCTGCGGTCATAAGTAAGCGACCTCTGTTTCTTTTTTCTCTGAGGATAGATGCATCGTCCTGCGAAGATGATCGAGGGCCCCACCTACCAGCTTTACGCAAAGGTAACAGGTGATAATTGTGTTAATGCTGTTATTCTACCTGCAGTCAACTATGCATGGATCATCAAACTGCTGTTCCCGTCCTCAGCTAGAGCCCTTCTGGCGTGTTAGCAGTAAACGTTATTTCACCAAATTATCACTAATAGTGTACTTATTTTGTAATTATATTGATTAACATCCTTCCTTGTTGTAATACACAACAAAGCACGATACCATCGGTTAGAATTTGCGCTAAATTTCTATATAGTTTAGTGATTATTAACGGCCTAATTGATATTACAATCATTGACTAGGATAAAATATTGTAATACAAATATGGCAATTTTAAGTTGCGAAAGTATTGAAGCAGCCCCGTACACTGGTGGAAGTCTAATGTGCATACATCCTAAGTACCCATAACGTAGCTTGCAAACCACAATCCCACGTTCCCAAGGCCTTAACAAGGCTAATTAGGATAAATACCGTCCAATCAAAATTTAATTGTTCAAACAAGATTTATAGACTGGTTAAGTATCCACTCAGTGAAACAGCAAGTGGTCAAGGGGGCTATACAGGGTTCAAATTTAAGGATATGGTTATTTGGGTCAAAATAACAACTTTTTTTGTAAATCTTGTGTCGTCTTTTTTGAGTTATTGTTATTTACAATATTAAAAAGACCATAATTTAAAATATTTTATAATATTACAATTCTAATACAATAATGTACAGTTATTTGAAAACTTGTCGTCTACCAATAAAGAACGTTGCTAATGAGCTTCTGTTGTTATTTTAAATAAAACACGAACAAATTACAGAGACCACGGTAACTTCTAGGCACCGTGGCAGACTAATCATGCGTTTGGCATGACTTCAAAGAGTCGTATTTTTCATTTCATTTCATACTCGTTGGGAATCAAACTGATCTCAAGCAACTGTTTATTTTGTTTCTGAGTTGCAATATTAACGTTTTAGTTGCATAGCATAGCGTGAAAAATACTGACAGGTTATGAACAAATATGTGGCTGCTAAACCAGTCGGTTATCCTGGCTAATGCCATCACACATTAATCTGACAATTTGCCTTTGGCCCACGTCTTTTGCGCTCCTGTATGAGTATAGATAGGACAACTTGGGTCATTCGGCGAATAGACGGTACAGGACAGATACAGATGAACTAACTGAATGTGTCCTTGAGGTGACTGTTCCACCTGGCAGCCAGTTCCGGTCACCTGACAGACGATGTCAACCACCTCGTCCTGGGACAGCTGTTGCTGCAATCACCGACACCCGCCAGACTTATCTGCCGGAAACACCTTTGATGTCTCCCGACACGTGGTCGACCAGGATTCCTCTACTAGTTGGACAACGATACACCAGAGACGTTCCATGAGGTATCACACACCACATGCACCCGGACTAACTTATGAACCAACTGGCTTACCCACCCGGAATAAACGTAATGAAACCTGGCGACATATATTTGTTTTAAGAATTTTTATTTTCTCCCATATGCATAGCATAGAGACTAGAGGGTATCGTGACTGCTCATTAATTTGCATTTGCCCATAACATCACAGTGACTAAAATTAAGGAAGTTAAAACAATAAAATATGTGTATTATAACAAAGTTACATGGTATATTTAAACTGTAAATATATGAAATAGTAGTCTCAAAGGGCGTGGGGTTTAATAATTATGTCCTAAATATCTTCTAACTACAGTGTATCTTCTAACAATAAAATATGTGTATTATAACAAAGTTACATGGTATATTTAAACTGTAAATATATGAAATAGTAGTCTCAAAGGGCGTGGGGTTTAATAATTATGTCCTAAATATCTTCTAACTACAGTGTATCTTCTAACAATAAAATATGTGTATTATAACAAAGTTACATGGTATATTTAAACTGTAAATATATGAAATAGTAGTCTCAAAGGGCGTGGGGTTTAATAATTATGTCCTAAATATCTTCTAACTACAGTGTATCTTCTAACAATAAAATATGTGTATTATAACAAAGTTACATGGTATATTTAAACTGTAAATATATGAAATAGTAGTCTCAAAGGGCGTGGGGTTTAATAATTATGTCCTAAATATCTTCTAACTACAGTATACTGACAGACTTGTACTTACAGTGGGCGTAGGGTTTAATAATTATGTCCTAAATATCTTCTAACTACAGTGTACTGACAGACTTGTACTTACAGTGGGCGTGGGGTTTAATATTTATGTCCTAAATATCTTCTAGCTACAGTGTACTGACAGACTTGTACTTACAGTGGGCGTGGGGTTTAATAATTATGTCCTAAATATCTTCTAACTACAGTGTATCTTCTAACAATAAAATATGTGTATTATAACAAAGTTACATGGTATAATTAAACTGTAAATATATGAAATAGTAGTCTCAAAGGGCGTGGGGTTTAATAATTATGTCCTAAATATCTTCTAACTACAGTGTATCTTCTAACAATAAAATATGTGTATTATAACAAAGTTACATGGTATATTTAAACTGTAAAAATATGAAATAGTAGTCTCAAAGGGCGTGGGGTTTAATAATTATGTCCTAAATATCTTCTAACTACAGTGTATCTTCTAACAATAAAATATGTGTATTATAACAAAGTTACATGGTATATTTAAACTGTAAATATATGAAATAGTAGTCTCAAAGGGCGTGGGGTTTAATAATTATGTCCTAAATATCTTCTAACTACAGTGTATCTTCTAACAATAAAATATGTGTATTATAACAAAGTTACATGGTATATTTAAACTGTAAATATATGAAATAGTAGTCTCAAAGGGCGTGGGGTTTAATAATTATGTCCTAAATATCTTCTAACTACAGTATACTGACAGACTTGTACTTACAGTGGGCGTGGAGTTTAATAATTATGTCCTAAATATCTTCTAACTACAGTGTACTGACAGACTTGTACTTACAGTGGGCGTGGGGTTTAATAATTATGTCCTAAATATCTTCTAACCACAGTATACTGACATACTTGTACTTACAGTGGGCGTGGGGTTTAATAATTATGTCCTAAATATCTTCTAACTACAGTGTACTGACAGACTTGTACTTACAGTGGGCGTGGGGTTTAATATTTATGTCCTAAATATCTTCTAACCACAGTATACTGACATACTTGTACTTACAGTGGGCGTGGGGTTTAATAATTATGTCCTAAATATCTTCTAACCACAGTATACTGACAGACTTGTACTTACAGTGGGCGTGGGGTTTAATAATTATGTCCTAAATATCTTCTAACTACAGTGTACTGACAGACTTGTACTTACAGTGGGCGTGGGGTTTAATATTTATGTCCTAAATATCTTCTAACTACAGTGTATCTTCTAACAATAAAATATGTGTATTATAACAAAGTTACATGGTATATTTAAACTGTAAATATATGAAATAGTAGTCTCAAAGGGCGTGGGGTTTAATAATTATGTCCTAAATATCTTCTAACTACAGTATACTGACAGACTTGTACTTACAGTGGGCGTAGGGTTTAATAATTATGTCCTAAATATCTTCTAACTACAGTGTACTGACAGACTTGTACTTACAGTGGGCGTGGGGTTTAATAATTATGTCCTAAATATCTTCTAACTACAGTGTATCTTCTAACAATAAAATATGTGTATTATAACAAAGTTACATGGTATATTTAAACTGTAAATATATGAAATAGTAGTCTCAAAGGGCGTGGGGTTTAATAATTATGTCCTAAATATCTTCTAACTACAGTATACTGACAGACTTGTACTTACAGTGGGCGTAGGGTTTAATAATTATGTCCTAAATATCTTCTAACTACAGTGTACTGACAGACTTGTACTTACAGTGGGCGTGGGGTTTAATATTTATGTCCTAAATATCTTCTAACCACAGTATACTGACATACTTGTACTTACAGTGGGCGTGGGGTTTAATAATTATGTCCTAAATATCTTCTAACTACAGTGTACTGACAGACTTGTACTTACAGTGGGCGTGGGGTTTAATATTTATGTCCTAAATATCTTCTAACCACAGTATACTGACATACTTGTACTTACAGTGGGCGTGGGGTTTAATAATTATGTCCTAAATATCTTCTAACTACAGTGTACTGACAGACTTGTACTTACAGTGGGCGTGGGGTTTAATATTTATGTCCTAAATATCTTCTAACCACAGTATACTGACATACTTGTACTTACAGTGGGCGTGGGGTTTAATATTTATGTCCTAAATATCTTCTAACCACAGTATACTGACAGACTTGTACTTACAGTGGGCGTAGGGTTTAATAATTATGTCCTAAATATCTTCTAACTACAGTGTACTGACAGACTTGTACTTACAGTGGGCGTGGGGTTTAATATTTATGTCCTAAATATCTTCTAGCTACAGTGTACTGACAGACTTGTACTTACAGTGGGCGTGAGGTTTAATATTTATGTCCTAAATATCTTCTAGCTACAGTGTACTGACAGACTTGTACTTACAGTGGGCGTGAGGTTTAATATTTATGTCCTAAATATCTTCTAGCTACAGTGTACTGACGACTTGTACTTACAGTGGGCGTGAGGTTTAATATTTATGTCCTAAATATCTTCTAACTACAGTATACTGACGACTTGTACTTACAGTGGGCGTGGGGTTTAATATTTATGTCCTAAATATCTTCTAACTACAGTGTACTGACAGACTTGTACTTACAGTGGGCGTGGGGTTTAATATTTATGTCCTAAATATCTTCTAACTACAGTATACTGACATACTTGTACTTACAGTGGGCGTGAGGTTTAATAATTATGTCCTAAATATCTTCTAACCACAGTATACTGACAGACTTGTACTTACAGTGGGCGTGGGGTTTAATATTTATGTCCTAAATATCTTCTAACTACAGTATACTGACATACTTGTACTTACAGTGGGTGTGGGGTTCAATAATTATATCCTAAATATCTTCTAACTACAGTATACTGACATACTTGTACTTACAGTGGGCGTGGGGTTTAATAATTATGTCCTAAATATCTTCTAACTACAGTATACTGACAGACTTGTACTTACAGTGGGCGTGGGGTTTAATAATTATGTCCTAAATATCTTCTAACTACAGTATACTGACAGACTTGTACTTACAGTGGGCGTGGGGTTTAATATTTATGTCCTAAATATCTTCTAACTACAGTATACTGACATACTTGTACTTACAGTGGGCGTGGGGTTCAATAATTATATCCTAAATACCTTCTAACTACAGTATACTGACATACTTGTACTTACAGTGGGCGTGGGGTTTAATATTTATGTCCTAAATATCTTCTAACTACAGTATACTGACAGACTTGTACTTACAGTGGGCGTGGGGTTTAATATTTATGTCCTAAATATCTTCTAACTACAGTATACTGACAGACTTGTACTTACAGTGGGCGTGGGGTTTAATAATTATGTCCTAAATATCTTCTAACTACAGTATACTGACAGACTTGTACTTACAGTGGGCGTGGGGTTTAATATTTATGTCCTAAATATCTTCTAACTACAGTATACTGACATACTTGTACTTACAGTGGGCGTGGGGTTTAATAATTATGTCCTAAATATCTTCTAACCACAGTATACTGACATACTTGTACTTACAGTGGGCGTGGGGTTCAATAATTATATCCTAAATACCTTCTAACTACAGTATACTGACATACTTGTACTTACAGTGGGCGTGGGGTTTAATAATTATGTCCTAAATATCTTCTAACTACAGTATACTGACAGACTTGTACTTACAGTGGGCGTGGGGTTTAATATTTATGTCCTAAATATCTTCTAACTACAGTATACTGACAGACTTGTACTTACAGTGGGCGTGGGGTTTAATATTTATGTCCTAAATATCTTCTAACTACAGTGAATCCGCGACACAGGAGCGCCTCTTACCTGGCTAAGGGGTTGTCATAAATAATTTTCGCTAGGGGTGCGACTCAGGAGCGCCTCCGAAAAGGGGTGGGGAGGCGCTCCTGTGTCGCACCTAAAACTACCTGTCCTCGGCACTCTACCTGCTTCCTACCTGCTATCAAGCTCAGCTCGCGGGGCCTTCTAAATACCGATTACACGTGCCATCTCGTCCCGGTGCCATTTGGTCCCGCAACAAATTTCCTTGAAAAACGTGCTATCTCGTCCCGCTCGGGTTTACAGATTATTACATAAGTTAATGAGTAGCATCTCGTCCCAACTACATTTTGACAAGGGTTGAGGGAGTGCAGGTAGTCGTAGGCCAAGTACCAGTCGCTGTGTTATTTGACTCCCCTGCTTGTAATCCCTTTCACACCACCCTTCCCTCTATGTTCGTTTATGTACATTGGACAGACACTTAATTCGTTCGAGTGATATCCACGAGTTAAGGTCTTTGTTAATTATGGAGTTTTCAACTACTATAGGGGGCAAACCCAGTTTAATACTTAACGGATATACCTATTAAGAAGGAGAAGAAGTTCGGTGAAGTTGTGTGGCGTTGTGTTAATCGTTCGTGTGAAGGAATAGTAATAACTAAAAATCGTGAACTTATTAGAGAAGAAACTCATAATACGTGTGTTCCTGATGTGGCTGCTCAAGAAGTCCACAAGGCTATGGCACAGAGAAAGAAGAGAGCCCGGGAAGAAACTGAAAAATCCATTTCACAGGTTGGTTTATATTTTTATTAGTATGCTGAGTTTAGTAAGAATGAATTTAGTATATTTTTTTAAGTTGTATTTTATTAGACTAGCAGGATACCCGTCCTCCGTACGGGTAAATAATACATGAGGGGTTTCTGAATGTATGGATGGATACATGTCAAATTGATTAACAAAAATTGTATAGAAAGATAATCAAGTTTATATGCAACCTATAGGCCTCATCTTAATGTATAAAATCTGTATACACCAATAAAGGAATATCAATAACAATAAGGGACCGTAGGGGTGGAGTACCAAGGTGACTTTTGAAAGTTTAATTAGCCTAAAGCCTTCTTGTTTCAGATTTTTGGCGAAGAATTCAATCCTCTTCTGCAATCCGGATTTGAACTAGTCACCAAAATTGCTCAATTATACAACTGCAAGTCTACTCTTCACAGGCTGCGAAGGGATGCTCAGGGAGTTCAGGCTGAATCCAAAAATCGAGATGACGTTGAGCTGAACTCAGAAACTTTGAAGATGTCAGATGGAATTAATTTCCTGCTGGCTGACGACTGTGATGGTGAGCGCATACTTATATTTTCCAGTTCCACAGGAAAAACTGCATGGAAAGAACACAAAATGTTTTTCATAGCTGGCACCTTCAAGAGTGTAAGCATAAAATTTTCGCAGTTGTACACCATCCATGTAGATTTAGGAAGCACTGTGGAGAAAACGAACGTAATCCCCGTAGTCTTCGCATTACTTCATGACAAAAGAAAGGCAACTTATATTAATCTCTTTAACGCCATTCTTCGGGTGATTCCAGACTGTTCCCCTGAGGCAGTGAAAGCATATTTCAAAGCTGCAGTGATCGAAGCAATCAACAGTGTATTTCCTGTTGCAGAATTTCATGGGTGTTTTTTTTTCATTTCTCTCAGTGTCTTTGGAGGAAAGTACAAAATCTTGGGCTTGCCAACTATTACACCACACGGCAGGAAATACGAGACTCCGTGAGAATGTTCGCTGCTCTGGCCTTTTTAAAGTCGACAGATGTTGAGCAAGGTTCTAGCAATTTTCATGTCCTACAGCTACACGTCCACAGTGTTGCATATTTTGTGCACTGCATATTTTGTAGGAGTAAGTGTAACATTGATTCTTTAGGGGTTATCCTAAAAGACCAATCAAAACTATTAATCACGTTTCTTAATCATATTTCATTTTATTTGAATTAAACTTGCAATAGTGGTTAAACTATTGCAGACTTGTTTTAAAACAAGTTTATAATCATACAGATAGAAAACACCTACCCTTGTTCATGCACACAATCTACCTTGGTCTTCGGAGGTGGGCCACATCATGTTTACCACATCAACTCCCGAGGACTAAAATAATGATGTGTTTATAGTCATCTTTAAAAAAAAACTATAAACTTTATACTTTTTAGTTTTATGTAAAAGGAACACGTAGATACTCTTCATTTGATCATGCATTGCCCCTTTAACCCATGAGTATTAATTATAAAATATTAACCATAGTTTATAAAAATTCGTAAAAGCCAAGCAGTGGGTTTTTAAAATTATATTAATTTTATTACTGGGCAAGTTGTTTCAAAGAAATTGAAGTTACAAAAAAAGGTCAATAACTACAAATAGGCTTGTAAATAACAAATATGTATTTCTTAGTTTTAACACTTAATAATTTGTATAAAATTCTAAAATAATAAATATATATTTAAATTTAAACTAAATAATTTGGGTTACACTTACTAATATTTAAAACTTAAAATTAAAAAAAAAAAAAATACTTACACTCAAACAAAAAATACTATTTACACTCAATCTGTAGACTACAATATTCTAAAACAACAAAATATGGAAATTTAAACAAAAAAATTCTATTTTACTTTTACTTAATATTTACTACAATCTAAATTATAACAGACAATACTTAAACTCAAACAAAAAATACTATTTACATTCAATCTGTAAGCTACAATATTCTAAAACAAACAAAATACAACAATTTTTGTTATATTACCAATTAACATTTTACAATTAAGGCAAAGGAATGACTAAGAATGTCGGTACTGACATCAAAGCCATAGTATTTTGATTAAATATAGAATATTTTTTATTAATAAATACCAAAACACGCTCCACAAAAATCTGTAAGATACCCTTGGTGGGGATGTATCCTGTTTAGATGGAGGGGTATTTTTTCTTAGTAATACTAATGTTGTCCTTCGGGGATTTCCATATTTTACGCGGAATACCTAATGGCGCATTCCAAGCGGTAAGACAAGAGGGTGGAAAGGGTAGAAAGTTCAATGAATTCATCACATCACATCCTGCCGGCCATGATACCATCCGGCTGTGGTTTAAATCTAGTTTCCAATACTTATCTTAAAACAAAAACATCGTTTTTCCTTGTGAAAAACTTTTGCTTAATGTTTTGTTACTTTATTTAAGAAGAAATGATTAATTTTAATATAATGAGATCTATGTTAAAAACTTTACTATGTACGTAAGCCTTAACCTTAGATTTATTAGTAAGGGTAATTTTATTACATAGTTGTTTGTATTTTGTTTACTGTTCTATGAGACATAATTGATAATAAAAACTTTAATGTACTATACTGTACATTATCAGAATTTTCAAATAAATGTGTTATTTGCTTGAGGTATTTCGCCTACAAGGCGAATTATAGAACAAAAATCAAATGAAATAAACTTGTTTCCAAAATATAATAATATAACTGACATAACATAAGGTGTAACTGTTTTAAAAATTAAAAAAAAAAGAGTTTTACATTTGAAAGAAGATAAATAACTAAGTTATCAGTTTTGTCTAATTAAATCAAGAATTTATTGTGTAGGTGTCAAAATGTTCTGAGACTGGAAAGACTATATAAGATATTTTATAATTTAATTTGATTTTGACGCTATGCACATTGAATTATCACTCGCTAATAAACGTCTTTTGATAATTTACGCTATCTAAAGACTTCAAAGATTTTAAATATTTGATTGTCATCTACTTGTTGGTTGATATGAAAATAATGTATTGGATAACCTCAATGATGACTGATTCTATTTACATACATTTTATAGAACAGTATATGTTAAAGGTATTATTTCGTTTTATTACAAAACTGAAAATATATACCGCAAACAGATATTCTATCAACTTATTACTTTGTTTAAATGATTTGAATTATTTAATGGCTATTGTTCAAATGATTACATTATTGACGGTTCAACCTGCTTAGCCTTGATTTAATAGAAAGGACCACGAAAAATAGTTACTTAGGAAAACGTCAAACGCCAACCAATCCACGATTTTACGTCTTATACAATAACGTTTTCTATTACTTAGAAGCGTATCAATGAATCGGACTATGTAACGTACCTGCTACTCGATGAGTTACATTTGATTAAGTTTTTGTTAATTTGGTAAATTATTACTCAAATTAAATTTATTTTAGATATCTCAGGGTCGTTTTTATGGGTAAATAAGTGAGGCTGTAAATTACAATAAATAAGACTATAGATTGAAAAAGCTAATTTATTACGTTCTTTTATATTTAAATTTATATATGAATTTCAATGGTACAAAAATGAATCTATTTACTTTCTACTGACTCTTCAGAAACATAATTAAATCAATTTACAAACTAAAACTTATCTTTAAGTTTTTCTTTGTCGGTTGCTCCTCGTGGTCTTCACTTCTTCTATTTGAATCTAAGTTGTTCACAACCGATATAATAACAGTTCTAATTTGGATATTTTATAACTTTCTTAATTAGTTTACCGGTATTTTAAAATATTGAATTAAACAATATTCAAACTACTTCTTCGGATTTGGAGTCAAGCGGTCACCCGCGGTAACAACGGAGATGTTTGCCCTACATTGGACTGAATTGAAGTGGAAGAGTGATGGGCGAGGCTAGAGTCCTTTGCCAGTCCGTTACAGTCTAGGGCTTTTGGGTCTGGGGCAATACTTCCGGTCTTGCCATGTGCTTTTTGCTCTGTTTGGTGCTGCCTCTAGTGGTCCTTTTGTCAACTAACAATATCTTTTATTTACCTTGGACTCGACCGTTACATTGTAATACACTGACACCCCTTTAGATCGACTCGTCCCAGACGACGCAAGACTGAACAGGTCTGTCTTATCTGTTTCCGCTGCAATGTTTGGAATTTTGTTTACTCATGTGTCTCGGAAGACTGCCATGGAATAAATCTGCCTACCCAATTCTTTATACTTGTTGGCTATTAATTTGTTACAATTTCCGAATTTATTTAAATATTCTGTATTTATTTAAATTAAATGTACCTATTTTCTCATTTAAATAATTTGTATTTTATTTAAATTTAATTAGTTTAATCGTCAATTAGGTGGACCTGTTACAGTACCCCCCGATTTTTTGTGATGTGCGGTTAGCACGAGTCAAAAAATCTAAATTTTAACATGTTCCGCCTAAATTGTCGGTTATTGTTCAGATAAGTTTTAGTTTTACAATATTGACTATATCTAGAATGGACTAAATCTATCTATTAATATACAATACAATTCTAAATCTCATTCAACAAATCATGTAATCAACAAATCATGATTTATTTTTTATTTTTCTTATACACTAAAAAATGCATGTAAATCACTAATCACTAAATCACTAAATGTAATTAATTACATTATTAAGTTTCATCTATATAAAAACAATTGAAATTATTTGTTATTAATTTGTAACAAAACATTTTTAATGATTCTTTGTCATTAATGCAAGTTGTCATTAATATTAATTATCTTGTAGTTAGTTATAAATATGTTTCAATGAATTCAAGAAATTTACATTATTATTTTAATTCTTAATCAAATATTGAATACTGATAAAAAATGTATGAGAGTTGTTAACAAGTAAAATTGTAATTTTGCATCATCAGTGGTTGAACATTTATATGTTATTCAAACCATTATTTCATTATCTATGGAGTACAATTGACTTAATAATAACAACAGTATTTCAAAACATACACAAATAAAATTTCATTTAAATACAGTTTAAAAATATTCACAAGATTAAAAACATTATTTAACATCTTCAAATAGTATTATAATTATTCTGACTAGTGATTATAAAATAGTAAATACTTTGTTTTATTTACATCAAAACTTTTCAATTGTAAAGTTAGTTGAGTTATTCTGTCATTTATGATTATGATTCGACAGAATGTATATACATGTTTTCCATTAATTAATGGTGAAATACAAAATTATTTTACTAAAAATATTTCACATGAAAACATGAATTGCTGGTAACAACCAATTTAAAAATGATCAAAGTTCAAAAATTGATTCATTCTTGATCAAGTTTCTTATATCTTATTAATGAAGTCAAAACAGTCAAGTGATCATTGTTATCTAACACTTATCTTGTCATACTAACACTTTTTATGACAATGCATAAAATAATTAGTTCAAAGTTCACTCTTGCTATTGAGTTTTAGGTTTTCTGGAAAATAATGTTTCCATAAAATATTGTTCAATTTGTTCACTTACTTTCTCTTGTAGTGATTCATATTAGAGAAGCTGTTCATCGGTTACACTATGGTTGCTTATACATTTTGAGTCACCACACTGTCACTTCCTAGAGTGTCCACACGGTATCATTAGTGTCACTGAGTGTCCATACAGCAATTGTCAATTGGTTTCAGGGCAAGATCATCTTACCTGAACATATAACTTTGATTACCTTTTCTATTAAATAGTAGTAACACGATTTAATTATTGGTTATTAGTTATAACAATGGTTTTAATTCAATATACAATTAAATGTGGTGAAAAATTATTTACAAAACACTTGAACATACTCATGATTAATCATCATTTATCTTCCCTGTACTCATTTATGTATATACATACATATTGCTTGTGAGTAGAGTTTCCTTTATCTACACATTTACTGGCCCTGCTTTGGCATGTTTCAAGTTGACACATTTAACATATATTGTCATTATTATATTTACAAAGTTTTCCATAAATTATTACTGGTTATTCATTAACGGTATTGCAATAATGAATCATATTTTTAATTACATTTTACTCATGTTTATTTGTGATTTGTATCACTATTCTTTGCATTAATGACAATTACAATAATTGCTATCAAAAGTTGTAATCACATGTTTACAATATCTCGGTCCACTCTTTCAATGTATTTTTTAATTTATTAATCTATTGGTGTCTGCAACATGACTCTAGTAATGAGGCTAGCCATGCTACAGGTCACTTTAAGCTATGTCTTTAGGCTCAGTTGCCAAGGCTAACTAACACCTTAAACTGAAAATCCATGCCATTTTGTGATGAATAGTGTACTTGTGTTGATTAATTTTGAATTTTGAATGTGGCTGGGTGTGATTAGGGCTGAATTGTACTACTACTGATCACTGGCTCATCACCTTTTACAAAATTCTTAAAATGATTAAGAATTATATCAGTACAAAAGAATACATACAATATATATCATCGAGTCATATCAATATAAACATAAACAAGTTATAATAACAAAGTATTACAAGAAATCTTCTTATATCATCTTAGTCTAACATAAGTATCATATCATCAAAAATGTTATATTCAAATCTTTTATACGTCTTACTCAATCACAAATCTCTTTATCATTACTGTTACATTCTTTCAACTACCATGTGTTTATTATTATGACATCTTTAGGTATTTTTTCTTTTAACAGTCAGTTTTTCAACTTAGTTTTTTATACAAATGGAATCGTCCGAGAACACTAGTTTATTTTTTATTAAGACCTTTTTTAGTATTTCTATTTGTTCTTTATTTTGAAAGTTAATTTCACTAACTATCTCTTGTAGTTTCATATCTATTTGTTTTTCAAAATTATTTTCATTATTTGTTAAATCCAGACCATTCCTCTGATTTGAGTTATCTTGGTAATCTATATTAACTTTATTTATTTTTGTTACTGTTATGTCACTATTTATATTTAAACTTTTTGTAAGTCCTTAGTTGGTGTTAGGTTGTATGGCTTAACAAGTTGATTATCATCTAGCATATTCATTAATTCATTAGTTATGTTATTCAATTCTTGTTCACCTTCCTGACATGTAATGTGTCCTACCTGTATTACCCTTAATCCATTTACCATATTTAGTTTATTTCTAGGGACAAATGGTATTATTAACTTTTTGTTGTCTACATTAACCTCTAAGCATTTTTTTTCAAAGTCTATTTTAGCTAGTTTTTCTACAAAACAGTCACATCCTAATATAATTCCTGCCTGGATTTCCTTTACTACTAAGCATGTCATTGGAATTATTTGATTATTTATTTCAAAATCTATCTGTGCTTGATAATTTAATTTCTTTGATCTCACACCAGTGACTCCTATAATCTGTAAATTACTTACTGGTAGTTGTGGTATTTTATAATCTACATTATTCTTTATATCCTCATATATATCTTGACTGATAATAGTGGCCTCCGAACCTGAATCTACTATGCATCTATATTCTTTACTTCCTATTTTTACATTTATTTCTGGCAAAAAGTGAGTTAACCCTTTGATTGGCATTTCATGAAAGTTGTCTTCATTAGTTAGTTCATTATTTAAATCTTCGTGTAAAAATATTTCATTAGTGTTAACCTTAACTTTATTTTCTTTGTCTGACTGCCTTGGTTTAATAAAATCATTTATTACTTGCTGAATTATAGAAAATCCTTTCTTATTGACATGAATGATATCAGGTTTTTTTATGCTTCTTGAGAAAATTTCTTTTTCAAACAAATCTATATTACATCTGTTTTTATATTCTGGATCCATAAATGCATTGGATATATTTACCACTCTAATGTTATTGTCATTATTTAGAGAGTTTATGAAGTCATTAAATACGTTTAGTTTATGGAAATGAAAGGGATCATGTCTTGCTAGTTTTATTCCAACTAGATAGTTCTTTTATCATGATTTTGTATTCATTTATTACATATTTTACTGGTACTCCCTGCAAGAAATCATTAGTTCCTATCATGATAATAAGTTTGTCATTAAGATTGTCTTTATTTAATTTAAGTTCATTTCTTAATTCAGGAATATTTTGTCCACTAACACAAAGTCCTATTCTTCTTTTGTTTGACACAAACACAGGTGTTTTGTTTAATATATGTTGTGAAAATCTGCTTAACTGGCTGTCTCCTACTAATTCATGATTCAAAAATATTGGTTTTTCTCTTATCTGTCCTACATTACATGAATAGTGATTAATTGCCTTTTGTGTGTTAATAGCGTTTGTGTCCTGCTGTAATTGTCATTCGTTTCTCATGTCTTCCCTACTATTGTGATAGCTGTTGTTTTGTCCTCTATAAGAACCTCTGTATGCTCCTCTGAAGTTACCTCGATAATTTCCTCGTCTATCAGTGTTGTTTTCCCTGTGTCCTGAAATTACATTATTTTCTCTTACAGTATTGTGATTATTATTGATTGTCTTATCATTAGTATGTGATTTAGTATTTGTTTGTCTATTATTGTAATCATACTGTCTTCTAGGTGACCTATCATTGGATTCAAAATGAGTTTTTCTTACATTATTTAATTGTTTTAAATAAGTTTCTAGGTCGTCTCCATTTTGTATATTATTAGCGGTTGCTATTGATGCACTGATACCTATTGGGAGATGTCTTGAAATGAAACTAAGGAAAGTATCCATATTTAGCTTGTGGTCTAGAAAGCATGAGATATTATAGTACTCCATCACGTAATTAACAATGTCATCTTTATTTAAATCATAGTTTCCGGCCCCCATTAATTTATTTTCAAACTCTTTTTGTTTATCTATCCCCCAGTATTTGTTTCTGAAATCATTTTCAAACTCAAAGAAATTATTCCACTTGTCTAATCTATTTCTGATCCATGCACTTGATTCCCCTTTTAAATGTTTCATAATAAATAAGATTTGACAATCCCACTGATCTTCTGATAAGTCTACAAATTTCTTTGCAAATTTAATAAATGTCTCGGGTGGCATTTGTTGGAGTCTGGGTAAAAATCAACTAAATACAATTCTGCACTACTACTAGGTATTGTTTTGTTGGTTGTAGTGTTTGATGTTATTTTATTTCTTTCATTGACAACTTTATTTGGTGACCTATCGACTGTGCTTGGATTGCTTGTATTTTGTTTATCACTGTACGTTCTTACTACCGGTGTTTCTCTGTTTATTTGCATTGTATCTAGTCTGTTACTGATTATTTTTAATTTTTCATCAACCTGACACTTAAAGTCATTAATTTTACACTCAAAGTCAGTGTTACAAAGTGTTAAAGCTTTTTCTATTTTTTCATCTATTACTGTGTATAAGTGTTCTACTTGTTCTTCTATTTTATCATTGACTCTACACATTTGATTATCTAATTCATTCACTACTTCAGTTAGTTTTACATTTTGTTCTATGTATTTGTCTAACAGTGTTCTGTTTACTTTACTTAGTCTGTCCTCAACATCATTTATTTTGATAGTTTGTTCCCTATTTTTATTGTTCACTTCATTCATAATACTATTTCCCTTTATTTCAATTTCTTTATTAAAATCTATTTTTACTTTTTCTATTTGTTTGACAAAGTTATTTTCAAGCTGACTTGTCCTATCATTGATGTCTTTTATGAGTTCATTAAATCTCATATTAGTTTCAGCATTTGTCTTTATAATGTTATCATTCATTTCTTTAAGTTTAACATCTGTTTCATCTAACCTTACATTGATCTTATCAAGTTTAGTATTAAAGTTAGTATTCATGTTTGATAACAACTCCATTATATTTGCTAATGTATTTTCCATGTTTGAACTTGGCCTATCCATATTATGTTTATTATTTTGATCTAGTTCTTTTTCTCTAACTATACTTAGTAAAGTGCCTGAATCATCGGAATCATTTTCAGTGATTTTATCATTATTCATTTTAGACATGACTATCTTACTAAAATTCAATAAGTTCATTCAAAAGTTTTCAATTTAAAAAATGCAATAAAATAATTCAATAAAATAAAATTCAAGTTTCAAACAAATTTGTCTTTAAACTATATTTCACATTTTTGAAAAATACTTTACAGCCCCACGTGGTTGGTGCCATTCTGTAACCTACCTGCTACTCAATGAGTTACATTTGATTAAGTTTTTGTTAATTTGGTAAATTATTACTCAAATTAAATTTATTTTAGATATCTCAGGGTCGTTTTTATGGGTAAATCGGTGAGGCTGTAAATTACAATAAATAAGACTATAGATTGAAAAAGCTAATTTATTACATTCTTTTATATTTAAATTTATATATGAATTTCAATAGTACAAAAATGAATCTATTTACTTTCTACTGACTCTTCAGAAACATAATTAAATCAATTTACAAACTAAAACTTATCTTTAAGTTTTTCTTTGTCTGTTGCTCCTCGTGGTCTTCACTTCTTCTATTTGAATCTAAGTTGTTCACAACCGATATAATAACAGTTCTAATTTGGATATTTTATAACTTTCTTAATTAGTTTACCGGTATTTTAAAATATTGAATTAAACAATATTCAAACTACTTCTTCGGATTTGGAGTCAAGCGGTCACCCGCGGTAACAACGGAGATGTTTGCCCTACATTGGACTGAATTGAAGTGGAAGAGTGATGGGCGAGGCTAGAGTCCTTTGCCAGTCCGTTACAGTCTAGGGCTTTTGGGTCTGGGGCAATACTTCCGGTCTCGCCATGTGCTTTTTGCTCTGTTTGGTGCTGCCTCTAGTGGTCCTTTTGTCAACTAACAATATCTTTTATTTACCTTGGACTCGACCGTCACATTGTAATACACTGACACCCCTTTAGATCGACTCGTCCCAGACGACGCAAGACTGAACAGGTCTGTCTTATCTGTTTCCGCTGCAATGTTTGGAATTTTGTTTACTCATGTGTCTCGGAAGACTGCCATGGAATAAATCTGCCTACCCAATTCTTTATACTTGTTGGCTATTAATTTGTTACAATTTCCGAATTTATTTAAATATTCTGTATTTATTTTAATTAAATGTACCTATTTTATCATTTAAATAATTTGTATTTTATTTAAATTTAATTAGTTTAATCGTCAATTAGGTGGACCTGTTACAACTATAACAGCTTATTTCAATGTAGCTTATATTTACAATTTCAATACCTGAAGGCTTTTTTATTTCTAAAGTAATTTGAAGTGTAAATTTTGTGAACAAACCCGGATCTTATGTAAATACTATAACATGTATGCTTATTTTAATAAATATATGTCTATTGCTCTCAAGTTAAACACACTCTCACCATAGATATCAAGACCCCTTAGTTTTTGAACCCTTGTCAAAACCCTTGTCACATTGGACCCGCGAGGGTACGACAGTGGAGCGCCTCAAGGTCAGGCGCTCCACTGTCGCAGTTGTGCTATTTCTTGGCTGACAGTTTTATTAGTTTTTGCCAGGCGCTCCACTGTCGCTCTCCCAACTACAGTGTACTGACAGACTTGTACTTACAGTGGGCGTGGAGTTTAATATTTATGTCCTAAATATCTTCTAACTACAGTATACTGACAGACTTGTACTTACAGTAAGTATGAAAAATTCTCAAAGATAACATCGATAATGTTCCTGTCTAAACTGAGCCAATTTAGTGTCTTTTATTACTCAGTTAATTTTTTATAAAATGATGATTTTTCTGTGCGTCTAGTTGACAGTAATTTTAATATTTTTTTTTTGTTTTTATACCTCAATTTTGTATCATAAATTATCCACGTTTACATTATGTTTCCCACAAAATGTATATTTTACCATTTTTATTAATTGTGTGTTTAATATATGTACAGTGACATATTCATTATGTTTTCAATTTTGGATGCTGAAAATGATTACTCTAGTAATGCTTTTACTTATAGGGGGGAAATGTATAACATTTAAAACGGTTATATTTTAAGGTAGTTAAATTTTCTTAACTATAAAAAATTATTATAACAATGTAATATTCTTGGTGGATTTAAAACTTTATATTTTTTCGAACAGTTTTAATAGCCAATTTACTAATAATAAAAATTACTGTAATGTAGCCTACAAGTACTGTAATTATATAAATAGAACATTATCTGAGAGGGGTAGCTCCGTCAATTTTCCCTTTGTTATTACAACCAAACGCAACACAACTTTGCTTTATGTAATACAGTGAAGACATTCATAAGAAGAATGTCAGTTGTCTCACGAAAGCAGACCTGGGACAGGCACAATCACCGGGAAGGTCTTCACTGAGGAGTGCTCAGACGCTCACAACTATAGTCCGAATAAAAAAACTTTGGTACTGAACTGGGGGAACGGTCACGCACCTATAGTCTGAAATGACAAAACTCTGATCTTTAATTTGCTGTCAAACTTAAAATAAGTAAGCAATAATGTGCAAACTAATTGTATAGTGTCCACCATGTTATATTCTTTAAGAAGAAATTATTCTGAAGATTTTGCTTAAACTCATTTGCATTGTATTGTGCTATTTGTGTTTAAGAACACGTTTTTATAAGTAAAATTGCGCGTGAGTCGTCTTTAACCTGTTACTGTAGCTAGAATAATAAAAATAAAGTAATTACTTGTGGATGGAAGACAGTTTGATTCATTGTGATTAGTTTGGTATAAGTATCTTTTAATAATTCAAACAAGTTAGTGAGAAATTATTTTTTTTGTAAACCCTTGCAAACTCGGAAACGACAAACGATAGAAAAAATGTCTTTGAGCAAACATTAACTGTGTTAATTATGTACAGCATTACTAAAATAACACTGTGGCAGTAACAAAACATGCAGAAAAATAATGAAGAGTTGATGAAGTAACTCCATAATTCGTTTACATCGATGCTGTGTTGGACGCGTAAAGTATACTCTACTCAAGGGAAAGTGTTGACCGGACGTTCAGCCCAAGCGTAAAATAATGTTAGTAATAATATATCGACGATATTTCCAGCTAAGAAATGTTTCTCCAGTAAGAAATAATGAGAGTTAGTTGACTTTTGACTCTGAGGTGTGTTCGTATTCAGTTCTTAATATATTTAACAGTGCTTGGTATAGTTTAATCACTAGTTTTAGTTAATATTCTATTAGTAACTGACAAAAAGTGTTTGCAATGGAAGAGGGCAGTGACTGTACACTGCGTGTGTGGTACACCGGCGCCTTGTTGACAATCTAGTTTTGAAAACTTCCGAATCTTTCTTCCTAGTTGAAGAAAATTCTATTTAATACGAGAGTACGATTTTAGTGCCACTTAAATATAACACAATTAATTTAGGTTTAAAGAAATGTTGTCTAGCGTTTGTCGTTTCCGAGTTTGCAAAGGTTTACACATAAATTAATTTATCATTAACTTGTTTGAATTATTAAATGGAATTATACCAAACTAACCACAATGAATCAAACTGTCTTTCATCCACAAGTAATTATTTTATTTTTATTATTCTCGCTACAGTGACAGGTGTTCTTAAACACAAATATCACAATATAATGCAAATGAGTTCAAGCAATATCTCCAGAATAATTTTTCTTAAAGAATATAACATGGTGGACACTATACAATTAGTTTGAAAATTATTATTTACTTATTTTAAGTTTGACAGCACATTGAAGGTCAGAGTTTTGTCATTTCAGACTAGTGGCGCGAGACCGTTCCGCCAGTTGAGTACCAAGGTTATTTTATTCGGACTATAGGATGACTCACTGTCGGCTGCCATCTTTTGGTGGTGAATATCGGAGATCGCCTGGCTTCACTCTCTGTGCCGGGTGGCCACTCTGTTTATATTCTGTGCTCGCTGGGTAAAGACTACAAGTAGTAATAATTTTCATATAAAGAAATGGATCGCGCAGGAGGAATGGTGAAGTGCCAAGAGACGGTGTGTGTGTGTGTGTGGGGGGGGGGGCAACGCAGCAGACTATCGACAGCCGCTACTACATTATTGCTAACTTACAGTCGATCCCCCACTGCCGGCTCTAATACAAACACGTCAGCTTCTATGGTTGACACCACGTCATCTTGAATTCTAATTAATAAACTTTTCTCAGTGTTCAAAAGGATTAGTTACACCATACATATAATTAATAATGTTTCTGGAATGGTTGGTAACTAGTTTACTCTCCGGGACAGTAAGCAGAGACCGGCGCATGCGCAATGTGTTTTCGAGCTGCCGTGCATCCAATCTAAGTATCTCTGCGTATCGCCAAA
>JAQJVL010000366.1:861054-867470 GCA_035578905.1 Stictocephala bisonia | reverse complement strand
AAAATAAGCCTAAAGTTTTTTTTGCAAAAGAAAAACATTTTTGGGATGTTAGTTTGCATTTCCCCAAAGCCTAAGACCATAAAGTAAATTCCCTCTGAAAAAAGGCCATATGGCATTTTCTAGATAATCCGGGGGTACACTAAAATTTTTAGATTTCTAAGGAGGTACAAAAACTCTTGTAATTAAAAAGTGACACAGTTAAGTTTTTAAAATTCCGGGTTTAAGTTTTTTAAAACCCAAAGGTCAATCCAACAGCTTGAAAATTTTAAAAAAGGTTTGTATCAAGTGGGGGAAATTTTCCCCAAAAAAAAAAAATTACCCTTTTGAGTTTTCTCATGACCCAAAAAAAAGTAATTAGTTTGGAAAAAAGGCAAAAACTGTTTTCTAAGGAGTGGCTATGTCATCGTAAAGTGAGTTAAACAACTAGGGGATTTAGTTGAAACCGAGTGGTGCCCGTCAGCTTTAGGATGTTACCTGGAACCATTTTTTATAAACTTGACTTATATAAACTTTTTTAATACTTATTATAACCGGTATTAAAATTTCCGGAAACTGGGACTGCCACGTGCTCGAGGCCCGGTGGGGCGGGAAAGCTCGGCCGCGGGGGTTCCCTCCACGGGGTAGCTCCCCCCCTTTTGTTCCCGACTGACCGGGGCCCATTTGCCTCTGAAAAGCCCCCTTTTAGAAAGGAAGTTTCGGGGATTTTTGGGCCTTGCTGGCATGGTTTCCCGGGGAAATTAGGGGCGGTCACCCCGGTGTGCCCTGGCGTTTTTGTTTCTTTTTGGTGGTACGGTGTGTCAAAGCCCTTTCCCTTGATTCTGGTTCGGCATGCAGTATATCAGCCTTTCTCTTTTTGATTCCCTTGACCCCCTTAGGACTTGTCGGACACCCGAGCCTTTTTTCTTTTACGTGCTGGACGGCTTTCCCAAAAACTCCTCTCCCTTTATAATTCAAAAAGGCTTTTTTCCATTTCAAAATTAAAGGGTTTTTTTCGGGAGGGGGGGTTTTCTTGTTCCCCAAGGCCCCTGGGGGTTTTTCTTGAAATCCTAGGGGCCCCAGGCCCTTTATTTCTAAAAAGGGTTAGGGGCCCTTGCCCTCCAGAAGCGCCAGATTTTTTTTCTTTTTTTAAATTCGGCGAGTTTTGGTTCCTCAATTGGGTTTGATTTTTTTAAACTGCCCCCCCTGCATTTTCAGAGAGGTTTTGGGTTTGGAGCCCAAACCCAACCCCAAGGTGGACCCGGTTGGTCATCTCCCCCCTGAGCAGGCGAGGGCCATTGGGGAGGCTGTGTTTGGGGTTTTCCCTGATTTTGCTTACGGCCCTTGAGCGGGGGTAACTTCTCTTCTGGAGTAGGGAAAACCAACCCCCACCGATTCTCACCGTTAAAAAGTCATCCGTCAAAAACGGGCTCCCCCAAAAGAGGAGGTTATGGGGGGCCTATGATGGGAAGATCTTCTGAGAAAGGGGTGTAAATTAAAAACCGGGTTCCCCGTTTGTTATGCCAGTCCACTTTTCTTGTCCCCAACCCCTAATGGAAAGTCAAGGTTTCCCCGGGGGTTAGGATTATGGGAGCCTTCAACGCTAAGGTCGAAAATTTGACTCGGGAAACCTCTCCCTTTGTTTTGGGGATTCTGGTTTGATTGGTTCGGAAAAGGCTAATTTTTTCAGGTTTTCGTTTTTAAAAACCGGGGCCCTTCCATCAGTTTCCCAATTAAAGAAGGAATCAGGGGCCTATGACTATTCCCTGTTTTCCCCTGGAAATTTCTCCAGTTCCTGGGGGTTTCCCTTTTGGGGCCCTTGTGTGGGTCCCCCAGACTTTTAAATCGTCTGTTTGTTTCCATCTTCCTTTGATTGAAGTTCAAGTTTGTTTTCAATTACCGGGGACAAATTTCTTGTCTACATTTGAGACTTTGGGGGGAAACACATGCAACCTTGGGGGAGGAATTTCTTAGTCGCCTCAAATCAGCGGGCCTTTACCCGTAAATTTCCAAGAAAAGTCATTTTTTGGCTCGTCCTGAGATTTCTTTTTTTTGGGTCTTTCTTATATCTTCTCAGAGGGCGTCTGCATTGATCCTGCGGGGAAACCCCGGGGGCATTCGGGATTTTCCTCCCCCCAAAAGATAAAAAGGGGGATTGCCCGTTTTGGGGGGTTTTGGTTTAAATTTTTAAACCGTCGCTTCACCCTTCCCGTGGCCAAAAGTTTTGCTCCCCCTTTGGGAACGAGCTGCGAAAAAAATTTGGCCCCTTTTGTGTGGGGCCCCAAGGGCTAAAGAGACTGCCTTTGATCCCTCTAAAAGGGGGCAATCTTTGCAACCCCCCTTTTTCCTGCGTATGCCTGATTTTGGGTAGAGAATTCGTTTTCAAAATGTTTGCCTTCCTCCTCCGCCATTGCTGTTGTTCTTTCTAAAGGAGTTTGTTTGGGGGTCAGGCAGCCCATGGGCTTTTGTTTTGAGGACTTTGTCTCACCGAACAGAAAGCTTTTTTCCATCAAAGATTTAAAAGTGCCCCTGGCTGTTGTCTTCGGTACGGACAAGTTTCGGCTTTCTTTTTTGGAAAGCTGAGTTCTTGCGGGGAGAGGGACAATCAGGCACTGTTTTGGGCTTTTTTGCCCATCCCCCGACAGGCTTGGAAAAGGGTTGGGCTGGGGGGTTTAAAAAATTTTCCTCCCTTTTAAGTTCGATTTTCAACATCTTAGGGGTACCCAAAAATGTCATCCCCGGTTGCTCTTTCCCGCATTTTCCCAAACCAACCCCAGTATCCACCAAACTGAGGCGGGTTTGTTCAATTTTGGGGTTTGCGTTCTTCGGGTTTTTTCTCTGGTTTTTTGACGACCTACGGGGTCCCAAGCAAAAAAGATCCTGACCCTTGTCAATAAACCTTTGGGGTTAGCTTCAAGAGAGGGGGTGCCCACCCCCCAAATTTTCCCTGTCCAAAGGGGTACTCTGTTCCCCGTCCTCGACAGGGGGGTAAAAACCCCCGTTTTATGTCCCCTAGTCATTAGAAAAACCCGATGGTTTTTTCAATATTATCACTCTTCCCTTGTGGGCGGTCTTTCCTTTGGCTTTCATAAAAACCCATCGCTAAAAATTCGTAGGTACTTAAATCGGGAAAGGGGAAATGGGGGGGAAATTTTTGCTTGGCAAAAGTGCGGGTTTGGGTCACCTGTGCTCTTCTCAGAAGCCTAGCAAAATTGCAAGGTTAGGTTTTTGTTATTTCTGAGGGGGGCCGAGCGCCCTTTTTGAAAAAGGTTCATCAAATACGTGGGTCCTTTTCCCCCGTAAAAGTCAGGAAACTCCTACCTTATTGTTTGGGTGGATGTTTTTCTCGAAGCCCTTTGGGGGCCTTTTCCCCATTCGGATTTCCCAACGGCAAAAGCTCACCATCCTTTGCTCCCCCACAGTCCCAACTTTTCCCCAAAGGCACTTGGGGTGTGCCTTTTCCACTCTTGTTTTCCCGCCCAACGGTAGCCGTTTACCTCAAAACGAGTTTGTGGGTTTCGGGTTTTTGGCAATGGTATCGGGCTTTTGTGACTACCTCTCCTTATTCCCCAACCCTTCCCCATGCAAAAGCGGTTCAACCGCAATTTTGGGTTTTCCCCCTTTTTTTCCTTTCCATGTGAAAAGGGCAGAACACCGGGGAAAGGGGGTCTCTTTTGGGCTCCAGCTTGCTTTTTTTTTTTCCCAAAGGGCTTTGAAAAGTCAAAATTGCCATATCCCCTTCGAGTTTCTAAAAAGGGGCAAACCCCCTTCCTAAAAACCCCCTTTTTCCCAACTTGGGGAAAGGTTAGGGGATACCTTTTACCTACCCCCAAAGGGGCCCCATGAAGGGTTGTCCCCGGGGCGGGCTGCTCCGGCGAAACCCTAACGTGCTAGAGAGAGAGTAAGGAGGAGGTATATAAGGGTCTTTACTCCAAACCCTTTTTTCAGGGTTGAGATCTGGGTTCTTTTTTCGGGCCCTCCCCCGGAAAGTTCGCCCCGGGGAAAAACAAAGAGCGGGCAAAAGTTTTTGATTTTATCGGTGGTCTGGTCCCCACCGCATCGACGGGTTTTTTGGTCCCGGTGACTGCTCGCGGGTTGATCCCCAGTCAGGCAGGGTGTTTGGAAAAACCCATGTGTCCCAGCTTAAGGCTTTCCGGGGAAATGGGTTTATCCCGGAATTGGGTTACCCGGGGGGGTTTTTTTGGGGGAAAGAATTTTTATCAAACCCCCCCGCGGGCCCCAGGGGGGGTTTTCTGAGAGAGTCTCCCTTTCCCCCCTTTTCTTGGGGCCGGGGGCCCCACCCGTCAGGGGGAGTTCGCTCCCCGGGTTTTAGGGGGTTTTCCCCTCTTTGATTCTCTTTTGGCGTCCTTGGAAACAACCCCTCTTTTTAAAGGGTTCCCTTTTTCTTTCTGTTTGGTTTTCCCTTTAGGTAAACCCAATTTTTCCCCTTTCCTGGGGTTTTAGGGGGTTTAGGTTTTGGGAAAGGGAGGTTTTTACCGGGGCGATTTGGCCGGGAAAATTTTTCGGGTTTTTTTTTGTCCCTTGGTCTGCCAAATTGCCCCTCCGTTTTGCTAAAGGGTCTGCATTTTGCGTAAAATTGGTGGGCGGGTTGGGGCCCGGGTTTCCCTTTCGTTCCGTTTTTCCAAACAGCTTCCGGGGAGGGTTTGGGGCCTTTTCTTTCTTTTTTTCTTGTGCTGCCGTTCCCAAATTTAAAATACGTGGTTTAGAGACACTGTTAAAATTCCAGGGTTTCCCCGAGTGGGGAAAGTTTATCCCTCGGCCCCGCCGTCCGGGGATTGTCGACCATCTGCTCCCCGCTAGCCTTGGGCCTTAAAGGGCCATGCCTTTGGGGCCTAAATTTCGCCCGGGTACCACCCCCCTCTAAAAAAACTTTGGGGAAGTTTTTTTCATTTCCTCAAAGGTTTTGTTCTTGTCCATTTTTTTTTTCCCGGCGGCTGAGCTGAGGGGTTCTGGTGATATAAAAAAAAAAAAAAAAAGAAATAAAAGAAAAAATCGTGAAATATAAAAAGAAGAAAAAAAAATGTTTATGGAACTGTATGAGGCCTAGGCCTAACTTTGGACAGAGTGTATGAAACAGCCATGGGGACATTGCCAGAGATATATTTTTAAAATTAAAAAAAAAAAAAGGAAAAGTTTATATTTATTGTTATTTATTTAGTTAGTTTATTTGTTATGGTTAATCTTTACGTAGTTTATTTTTGTTATAGTTTTTAAATTTTATATTGGTTAGGTCCCCATTGTTAAACCATGTTGTTATTTATTTATATGTTTAGGCCTAGTTGTTATTTATTTTTTCGTTGTTAATTGTATTATTGATGTCAGGGGATAATAGAACGGTACCGGGTTATATTTTCTTTTAAATTATTTAATTTTTAAACTCACCAAAAGGGGATTATTGTGCTTTTGCTTAACTTCAATTCGGAGCTGCCCAGGGATGCCGGCTTACTCCCTGGCTTCGGTGGAATCAAGGGATATGTGGGCTAAATTGCCGGTTTAATTGTTGTTTTCCAGACGTTTTCTAAATTTTCACTTTTATTTGGGGTTATCTAAATTTGTTTCTAAGTTTGTCACCTTTTAAATTTTTGTTAATAAATTTTCCTTACGTTTTGGGAGTCTCAGGCCAAACTGCAGATAGGCCATACAAAAATTGATTGTTAAATTTTGGTATTTGTGGAGTTTGTTGTTTCTGTAGTTTATGTGTTGTATCTTGTTATTTTAGTGTCTATGGTTATTGATTTAAGTGCTAATTTATATTGGGGCCTTCTGCCCGTTAATATTGTGGCCTTCTGCCGTTTTGGTTTAATTATTTTGTTTTTTTTTGGTAATAAACTAGTTTTGCTCAGCTGCCGAGTGTTATTTTGACCCTCCAACTGCCACCCGTGATCCCATCGCTCGACTTGTTTTGAGCCATCCCCCGGTTGGCACGCTTACCAGCTTTGGTGGGGGGATGGGTCTCACGCGATATATAACATTTATTTTAACGAAATTTGTAAATTACTGTTTAAATATGTTTATCCCATACCAAAGTACGAGTAAATAACTAGTTGTGTATAAACTTAATCTGAAGCTAAATTTTATTACATTTGTATTAAGATTGGAACATTCCAAAACAAGTCTTTTCAAAATTTCGTTAATAATGTGATATTTTATTTTGTGAGTTACAAGAAATTCCTAGGGTTATAGCATATCCAAAAATGTAAATTCTTTATCCAAGTATTTGTGTTTCTAATCATGTTTGACTTACATTTTTACTAATGGCTCATTAGGAAGGATTGAAATTAGAGTCTAATAGTGAAAAAATATGTAGTGAAATCATTTCATTGTATAGTTAAAAATTGTATTACATTGATCGATTTTCCAATTTCCACAAATTCCGGACTAAAACAATAATTCTATTTCAAAGAACCAGTAACGTGTGA